>VWZI01015188.1:130015-145075 GCA_013396835.1 Psilopogon haemacephalus | reverse complement strand
CCAGGCTGAAAAGCCCCAACTCTCTCAGCCTGTCCTCATAGCAGAGCTGCTCCAGCCCTCTAATCATCTTCGTGGCCTCCTCTGGACTCTCTCCAGCAGTTCCATGTCCTTCCTGTGCTGGGGGCTCCAGAACTGCACACAGTACTCCAGGTGGGGTCTGAGGAGAGCAGAGTAAAGGGGGGGCAGCATCCCCTCCCTTGCCCTGCTGGTAATGCCTCTCTTGCTGCAGCCCAGCACACAGTTGCTGTCTGGGCTGTGTGTGCACACTGCAGGCTCATGTTGAGCTTCTCATCCACCCAGACCCCCAGGTCCTGTTCCTCAGGGCTGCTCTCAGCCATTCCCCACCCAGCCTGGATTTGTGCTTGGGATTGCGCCGACTCAGGTGCAGGACCTTACACTTGGCCTTGTTGAATTTCATGAGGTTAGCCTGGGCACACCTCTGCAGCCTGTGCAGGTCCCTCTGGATGGATCCCTGCCCTCCAGCAAGTCTCCTGTGCCACACACAGTGGATGACAGTTGGTGTCATCCACAAACTTGCTGAGGGTGTACTCAATTGCTCTGTCCGTGTCACTGACAAAGATGATAAACAGCACTGGTCCCAGATGGCTGCTGTAATTGTACCAGTGTGAGGAATTTCCTTTTTCAGGATAAAGGTGCTGGTATTAGCAGTTCCACTTAAAGCAGAAGTTAAACCAGCATTTTACTTCTGCATTAACTACAAGTCAGTCTTACACAAAACAATAGCTGGCAGCCATCTAGATTCACACAGGGAGGTAGATCACTAATTTCCTCAGTGAAAGTACACTACACACAACTGACAAGCTATTAGCAATCCCATTCACCTTCAGTATTGTTGACTTTCAGCATCATATTCCAGCTGTAGTTAAGCATCAGAACTAACTTAATACTGACTAGTAACATCTAGAATAACATTCCCCAGTTCTCACTGGTGTATTTCACTGTGTGCCATCTTGGTTTTAGTTCTTTTTAGCTGCTAATTAACCATGTTACCTCTCTGGTTAAGCTCCTGGCTATGTGCAGTTCCCAAGCATTCCCTCTTTCCCTCAGTTCTGTTTATGTTTTTGATACATTACCTCAAATTCACAGTAGTAATTCCATTACTTTCCCAGCTGATCTAAATTCTTACTGTCATCTCCTCTGGTCTAAGACAGAAAATTCTTGTTTCAGCTCTGAGAGGAGTTTCTCAAATCCACCCTACAAACACCACTTAATTTATTCTGGAACTTGATCCTATCACCAAAAAACACACCACAGTTGCCATTTACAGAAAAGAACAATACAGTTGTAAGTTGTATTTAATGTTTCAAATATGTCTTTTCAGTACCGTCTAGGAACTTAAGGCTACATACAAAACCTTTTTGCAAAATCACAGAAGCTAACTAAACCACAAGCTTCAGGCACTAGCACACTAAACTTCTGGTAAATCCCTCCACTGCCAATTTCAAAAGCCATGGCTACCTTTTAGAAGCATTGCATTTACTGTGTAAATGCAGGCACAGAATGTACACTGTCGATGAAAAGGTGCTCCTTTCCAAAGATAAACATTCAGGGAATGTTTGGTTGGTTTCTTTGAGTAACTTGTGTCATAATTTAGGCATGCTGACTTTTTCATCTATAAAGGGAGCATCAAAAAGATCAACCCTATCTATAGCTGTTTTTCTTTCCTAGCAAGGTCAGTGTGAAATTTGACTTACAAAGAAGTTACATCTAAGCCTTCTTCACTCAGGTGGTGGGCACTCCATATTTTTGGGGATCTTAATTTCACCTCTAGGGAAAAGTACTGATCAGCCACTTCAAAAATCAGTGGTCACATAGTTTTTCTAACAAAAAGTGTTTTAATGGTCTTACAGAACTGCTGAATTTACCGGCAGGAGTCCAGAACACTACCTAAGTGCCAAATGGAGATAACAGTGGGTCTAAGGAGCACATGCTAGTAGCCCAAGAAATACTGGCTAATGATTTGATACTAGCTGTTCTTTCCTCTTTCCCTATTCCAAATAAATTCTGCTTAAAGCAGCTAAAATCTGTTGATGTAATAACATTTTTTTCCTGCATAAGCATTTCTGGTAGCTGGCAAAGATGGAGAGCCGTATTAGAAAGAAAGAGGGTTATGCAACTGCAGATAGGTGGGAAATGGAAGAAAATTAGGCAAGCTACACAAAAAGCAAACCTGAAAAATGCCAGTCCACAACACTGAATGTCTTTGAATCTCCCTTATGCAGCATGAATTCAGATCTTTCTGCTTAATGAAGCATCAGGGCTTCATCAATTTTAGGTGCTCCATCACATCACCAACTCCAGCAGCTGTACAGAAAATACCCAAAGCGTTTGTTGCACCTTCTGGTAGCAGATAGATTTATCTTATTCTAAAACTAGGTGTGAGAAGGGCGAGGAATCGTACCAGGTTAGTTTCCATTGTGACTGATCACTGTTGTGTTTAATTTCAGAAGTACGAGCTGTTCTGGTTACAACTGTGGTTTTCTGGTGGTTTGTCTTTTTTCTGTTTGTTTAGGTGCTTTGGGGTTAGTTTTGGGGAGGGGGCTGTTGTTTCTTTTTTTGTTGTTAATTTGAGAGCAACTACTTGTTATTCAGCTGCTTTTAATAGTATCAGGCAATCATGCTCCTCCAGAAGGATCCTTCCTACTACCATGACTTGAAGACAATAGCAGTGTACCTGGGCTCAAGCAGGCCAGTAGAAGAGTACAGGAAAATAATGCAACCAAAGGAGACGAAGGGGCCTTATGATTCTATTACATATAAACCCAGGTTGGTACTATAAATATGCCTAAGAGTAATTTATATACTAATAGTCCCAACATGACGTTATATGCACAATGTGGACATGTCCTGGTGTTACACCGCATTAACATTTGCTTTGACCATTTGACTACCAGAAGGCAATGACTTCAGACTATTTACAGAACTGCTCCCAATACACAGAGCACCTCAGTTTGTTTTTTTTTAGCTCCTCCTTGAAGTAATTTACAGGACAAACTGTCTCCCCTGCTATAAAGGAATAAGCTTTACAAGCAAAATCTGTAATCTATAGAAGCAGCAGGACCTTTAGGAAATGTCATCTGGTCAATACTATTGTAATGCCCCTTACTAGCATTCCACTTGTTCCTGGGAAACACATTTGTGAGCCTAGGAACACAGCAAGAGCACCCAGAGGTGGTCTGGCAGCAATGCTCTCCTATCAGTGACAGCTATTTGAGCATGCCAGCTTACCTACTGTCCTGTTTCTGACCATCTGTCTGACCATTCAGTAATCATTCAGCTATGATCTATTTATGATCTATTCTATTCCTCTTTGTTTCATTTAAGATGCACAAAAATATTTCATAGAAACTTCTTGTAATGGGTTTAAAAAAACCCTCCAAATTCTTTTCCCTGCTAGCTAATGCTTACTCTGTAATAAAAATATGTTTTCTACACCACACACATCCTGAATGCAAGTTTCTTCTTAAACTATGGTTTAGCACTTCATTTCTAAAAATACACACAGAAATGAAAAGAAACTCAACAGCCACTTGTGGCTTCTTGTAAGAAGCCAGAGACACCAACAGAAGAGTCTCTGCAAGCAGAGAACTATTTGCTGCACTTAATGTTTCTAGCATAGCTTTTGAGCTTACCACCAAAGCAGTATTAACATACATACACAGATGCCTGCTTGCCTACCTAATTTTAAATTTCCTAGATGGACTTCTGGAGGTAAAACCATACAGCTTCAGAACAAAGTTTCCTAATGGCTAACATCTCATACCACCATATTAAGGGCACAAAACTCTTCTAAAAATCTACGTAAACCTACTCAGCTCCACTAACTGAGGTAATATTTTAAGTATTTAGTTGCAATATTTTAAACTCCTAATTTTTCTTCCAATCACTTCTCAGCTTTTTTTCCAAAATCACATTACACAGAAGTTCTGTACTGCTAAATGTTTTGCCTACTAAGAAAGAGGAAATCCTCCTGAGCTTTCAGTCCTCCAAGAGTGGGAGTCAAAAGGAAGAAAGTCCCATTGTATTTGAAAGGTGATGGCAGGCTGGTGAAGTTCCTGCTGACTGGAGAAGGGCAAACATAACACCTATCTTCAAGAAGGGAAAGAAGGACAACCCCAGGAACTACAGAGCAGTCAGCCTCACCTCTGTGCCTGGCAAGATCATGGAGCAGATCCTCCTGAAATGGTAAACAAAGCAGAGGTGTCTGATGGTAACCATCATGGCTTCACCAAGGGCAAATCATGCCTGACAAATTTGGCGGCTTTCTATGATGAAGTCACAGCAGCAATGGACAAGGGAAGGGCAACTGATGGCATCTACCTGCATGTAAGAAAGGCCTTTGACTCTGTCCCACAGCACATCCTGGTCACCAAACTGGACAAACACAGGCTGGATGGTGGCACACAGAGAGTGATGATCAAGGGCACAAGGTCCACCTGGAGACCAGTGACAAGTGACTCCCTCAGGGGTCAGTGCTGGCACCAGTGCTGTTTAACATCTCTGTCAGTGATATGGACAGAGGAATTGAGTGCACTCTCAGCAAGTTTGCAGATGACACCAAGCTGTATGGTGCAGTCAACTTGGCTAGAGGGCAACCTGGACAGGCTGGAGAGGTGGGCCCAGGCCAACCTCATGAGATTCAACATGGCCAAGTGTAAGATTCTGCACCTGAGTCGGTGCAATCCCAAGCACAGCTCCAGGCTGAGTGGGGAATGGCTGAGAGCAGCCCTGAGGAAAAGGACCTGGGGGTCTGGGTGGATGAGAAGCTCAACATGAGCCAACACTGTGCACACACAGCCCAGACAGCAACTGTGTGCTGGGCTGCAGCAAGAGAGGCATTACCAGCANGAAGGGGGCCTACAGGAGGGCTGGGGAGGGACTATTCACATGGTCTTGTAATGACAGGACAAGGGGGAATGGGTTTAAGCTGGTGGAGGGCAGATTTAAACGAGATGTTAGGAGACACTGGCACAGGTTGCCCAAGGTGGTTGTGGCTGCTCCCTCCCTGGAGGTGTTCAAGGCCAGGTTCATTGAGTCCTTGAGCGTCCTGATCTAATGGGAGGTGTCCCTGGCTATAGCAGGGAGTTGGAACTGGATGATCTTTGAGGTCCCTTTCAATCTACACCATTGTATGATTCTATAATTCTTTTTTTTTTTTTTCCGTTACAAATGCTAATACTTGGCTCTTTCCTGATGAAAAAAACAGACTCTTTGGAGTAAGTCTGTTGTGTCCAGCAAGTTACATTCTTCTAGCAAAAAATTCTGTAAGTACTGCAAGGTATTGTTTTAAGCTCAGTCCTCCAACAGCCTCTTCGCAAACATCTCATCAGTAGTAGTAACTGTCACTGCCAAGCAAGCAATAGAGGGTTCATTTTGCTCTGTTTGCTTACTATTAATTGGCCTAAATACCAATATTAAAAGAATACCAGGAGCACACACAAATAGAAGGCCAAGGGTCTCAATACTTGAGCCTCAGAGCATGACCAATTACTCTTTATTTTTTCATCTGTGCTTTGAGTAAGGTGCTTGGTAATTCCCACAGCTACAGTCAAACAAAACATTTTCAGTAACAAGTGTCTTTTCTTTAGTTTTTGCGAGTAGTTTTTGCAACTTTCACGTGTGCAGGAGATACATAATGACCATTCTGCAGGCCCAGTCAGTAGCATTTGGGACAGAAATATTGTCATGCAGACAGGCATACCTAAAATACTGTGTTACAGGCTACCAGGCTCTTACTTAGGTACTGTTCCATTAAACCGCCAATCCCAGCATAAACAACTACAGTAAGCTTTCAGGAGCAAAGATTGCTTCATATATTTAGGAGCACAAGTACAAAATGCAACCTAAACCCCACTTTCACTTGGTTTTATTTAGCACACAATTGCTCAGGAAAAGGAGGTTGCCCACCAACGCCACTGCAATACAAGTCACCCTCCTGTTCTAATACGTATCCCTCTGTCCTGGGATGCACAAGATGTTCTTTCCCAATGAACTATGGGAGAGCTTAAGAGCCACTCAAGTTACATCGCACAAAGATTCATCATCTCCTTTTATCCCAAGCCTAAGCAACACAAGCATGTTGCAATGCCCAGAATAGCTTGGCTGAGTTTCTGCTACCCTGTTCTTCATCCCAGTCAGGTGCAGGCAGGGAGGTGCCCCCGCTATCTGCAACCAAGACTGACTCCATTGCAAGCAACCTGATACTCAGGGCTCTGCCAACTGCAACAGTTGCAATGGGATCATTCCCCCTACTAAAGAGAGCATGCACTCAGCATTTTAAGTTGCAATAGCTTTGAGAATTTTTTTTCTTTTACATGTTAAGTTGAAGCAAAACCTTATCATCAACAGCAGCACCTCTCCCTCCAAGGGCAGAGTGCTAAATTTGGTCATACAGACATTGTTAGATGTTCGACTACACTTCTATTCTCCAAGCCAAGACAAAATGGTTTTGCCAATACAGAAGAGATTATGCCAATTGTTTACTTATTAAGGAAGAAGAGCAGCACAGGGAGTGAATCACTGCAGAGAAACTTTTTTAACGCAGTTTCACTCATTCCACTGAGTTAAAAACTAGAAGAACCTGTAAGTCTAAGCAGAAGTAGGCTGAAAACCCAGGCCTTAAGCTGGCCCAGCTAGGTACAACAGTTTATTTACATGTACGTGGCAATATAACATCCATTTAAAATGCAGTAAAGATTGCTGTAAGAATGATCAGTGATATACAGTACTGCTCACTTAAATAGGTCAGTCATACAAACTACCATTCTCTGAAAGTTATTTGACACCCATGTGTTCCCTTGCCTTAGATCTTCTTCGGTAAGTGCTCTATGAAACAGGATTAATGCATTCATCTCCTTACTCTGATGATGAGCAGCCCTCCACTCTCAACAGCAAGTGCCACAGTGACTTGTAGGAGACTCTGCCCTTGCTCCCATTTTAAAGCTAGTCACATACAACATACTATGTTAAGACCAGTTCAAGCAAAGAAGTATGCACACAAGCATACTCAAATATGGTAACAAAAGGTAGGCTCATTACAGTCAAGCATAAAAGGCAGACACTAGCTTGATGGAGCTGCTACCAGTTATGGAAGTATATAAATTGGTACAGTATCACTGACTCATTCATTTTCTTTAGATAACCTTTAAAATCCTGATTGCTACATGCACTGTAGGTGAACACTGCTCCTGCAAGGAACCTAGCACAATATTAAGTAACTGTAAATGATGGGGAAAAAAGGTTATCTGTGCCCTCCCAGAAACACATGAGCCAAATTACATAACTGTGCAAGTATTTCCACTCCTCCAATGCTGTGCCACAAAACAAACTGCAGAGAAATGTTATGTTTGATTAGAGTACTCATTTTGAATTGTTCATGTGGTATGATATTCTTTCCTGTTTAATTCTTTTTAAATTCAAGCCATGCATTTTCAATCCAGAATTTTAAGATTTTCAGCTTCTATCCTTCCCTCTGAACCAGATTCAGTATTTTCTTCTATATGCTCCTGAAGCAAGAAAGACCATCTAGATGAAATCCCTGCTTTCAGGGTAATGATGGCACTACAGACTATAAAGACATTAAAGTCACAACATCCCTAATGACGAACTTGTTAAAGATCCCACCCACCTCGAAGCACCTACAGTTTTCAGTTTTTGTCAGTAACTTCCTTCACATGAAATGTACTGCCCTCACTATGAGTGGGCAGACAAGCAGCACAAGATTATATTCAAAATTGCAGGTTTTTTTCTCCAGATACCAGCATAGTCATGCAGTCAGAATTCATATACCAGCATTCCCACTGTGACTTGTGGGATTTCTTACGTTACTGAACGTTTAAAGCATCTAAAACATCTGGAAATGCCAATGAACAACCCTACATTAATTTTTAATACAGCATGTGCAAGAGCACAAACCAGAAAAAAACCCTACAATTTAATTTGTTTGTAATTCAGCAATTCTGCTTTCAGTAACTGAAGCTGCAGAAGTATTTCACTACTTTGCTTCGTATTTTGCATGGTGGCTTTATTTAAGCCACACACCTGAAGCATCTCTCATCTCACAGTTGCAGCGTTTGTGCAACTTACGGCAGAAATTGTCTGTCCCAAAACGCTCCCCCAGCTTTTGAAAGGCATATCCTGTCACAGTACACACATTCAGCATGTAGCACTGAAAGAGGATGGTTTCTGCAGCATGCATACAAGCAGAATTCTTCAGTCTCTCCAGAAACTAGCATGCTAGTGTCTGGTTATGATTAATACTGCCTGTGATCAATGCCATATGTTAACAACTCATGATTCAGTCCACAGCTGGAGTAAGTGTGCAAAGAGCAGATGAAGCCAGCACATCAGTTAGCAAACAGGATACCAAGTGCCGCAGGCTTGGCTTAGTGCCAGCAGCAGCACTCCACCTTGCCACAAGCACAAGGGGGTGAGAAAACCATTTGTCACCTTCTTGCAGGACTGTCTGCTTGAAGACATGTATACTTCCTTTTTATTAAAAAAGTGTTAATGAGCAAGGTATAAAAATCCTGTCACAGGAGTCATTAACCTTCTTCAGATATCCCTGTGAAGGCCTCTCAGTTTCTGGATGAATAATCTTATTACAGGACAGAAAAAAGCAAATAGTCTCCACAAACTCTCTTATTTGTACTGGGCAACAGTTCAGCCATAGATAAAAGAAGAGGGGGTGGTACAGGAATAGAGAAAGAATGCCTTCTCCTCCAGGCAGTGTTCTGGCTACTCATTGACAAGTTTACTGAATAACAAACATCTCCAATAAAACACTCACTTAACTCTCATAACATGGCATTTGTTAAACTCTTCTAGTTTAAAGTTGCTAAGTAAAGCCATGTTGCTTGCTGTTACTACAGAATAAAAATGAGCACAAGCATGGTTTCTGTAGCAGCATACTAAGCCACAAAAAGTTTTTTTACTGCTGAACCAGGACTGACAAAAGAACTGGACTTACAGCACTTCGAATTAGCATACAAGGGATGGACTATGCGTGGACTATGGATTCTATGCATTCCATGACTTGACTTCTACTGTCTCACTTATCTGGCATGAAGAAGGTTGCTGAGCGTAAAGCTTACAAAGTCCCCCCCAAACAAATGAGGTTCATTATTGCCATTCACAGCGGCTCTCCAGACAAGCCCTTTTTTCATGGATTCAAAAAACAATGCCACAGGCAGCAACAGAAAGCATTGTTCAACACATTGTGAAGTTACTATCTTTAAAATAAAGAATTCTTTGCCAAACACTGCATTTTCCAAAATCCTAGGAGGCTAAACAAATGAGGTCTGAAATCCAATTTGTTTATCACACCTTCTATTACACTGTATTCGACTAAAGATGGCTTCAGTATTACAACAAATGGTGTGGGTGTGTGCATAGATCAGGCAGGCAGAGCATGCAAGTTTTAGATGCAATGTCTGAAAACAGCAACTCAGCCTTGCAGCCAAGAAGTCCTTCTGATCAACACTAAACCCTAGGCTGCAGCAAGCAGCACTCTCCTTCCACATATATGTGAAGGAGGTTAAAGTTGAAACAGAGTCAGAGCCCTGCCAAATGCCTGCAGTCCAGCCAGCATAAATTATAAACCACACACACTGCCACAGATCTAGCAAGCTTTCTCTTGTTTCTAAGTTTACGCTTCTGAGAGATGGCAGTATCACATTCTCACATTGCTCAACAAAATCATGCACGGAGGAAGTGGATCAGAAGGGTATGGCTGAACCCAATACAGCAAGTCAGTATCAGGTTGCTATAATGCAGTCATTGCTCCACAGTACTATGGAAATAGTGGGTTTGGAATTGTATCACGAGTGAACCTATACAATTTTGGAGACTGCCAATCATAATGAGCAAGTAAAGGCAATATTTAACACCAAAACAACAAACAAACAAAAAATTCCCAGGTGACAGATAGGAAGTTGCACTATACTCTAAACAAATCCAGGACATAAATCTTACATCAACTCTTTTTTTTTTTTTTTTTTTACATTAAAGGCAGGCAAGAGAGGGGAGAGGAACTAAACAGATTTAGCCATGAAAAAGCTGCAGTGATTGATCCAAAAAGACTAAGGTTCTGAAAAAGTTTTTTTGTCAAATAAAGTTTGGGAAAAAAATAAAACCAAAAAACCCCCAAAACAAACTTAAGGAACACTTCAGGACCACCCCTTTCTGTATGTGGCTGTAGGGGGTTTTTTTTGGGTTTTCTTGGGTTTTTTTTTTTTGTTTAGCTTGAATAATCTATCTACTCATTGTAGATGTTATACTATTGGCAAGAAAAAAAAATGGTAACCAAGATGAGGAGACAAATTAAATCTGAGCTCTGCAAAGATCCTGGCCCATGTACATCATGTTAATTTATAATCAGGACTAGAGCATGATTTTGCAACTACATTAATAACAAGATGGCACAAAGTTGTTTACTATATTCTGTGTTACAAATAAACAGGAGAATACCAACAACATCAATCTTCCATTGTGCCTTAGCTGACTTGGAACAGTTTTAACTGAAAGATGTTGAACTTCAGTTGAAGCACTTGTGAATCAATCTTACCTTTCACAGACAGATTTGTCCTGTCATTTCCCTCCCGTCACCACCCTTAAAATGTAGGAGAAAACTGAAAAGAATCTTAAAATTCAAGTTGATCTGCTGTTTTAACCTTATGGGCCCATCCATATTTGATCAGTGTTTAAGTTTAGAGTGGTTGTTTTTTAAAGAGGCTCTGCATGTTTCGCTAAGTCAGGTATATTATATATTTTTATATGGCTTTCAATACTTTCAGTGTAACTAAATTTGAATAGCAGCATATTTTCCAAACCCACTTGTCATCATGTTCATTTCAGACAAGGCACACAAGCCAACTATCATATTAAGTATTTTTAGGCATACTGAATATAATTCTACTACTTGTCCACATTTCAGTGATGTTCTCTTCTAAGTCCTACTGAGACATCTTCAATTACCTCAGACAAGGATGTTAATAAAGTCAGTGTCCCTTGTGCAAAGCAGCCAAGTAAATATTTAAGTTTTCATACAAGGTAAGTAGCACAATTTTTGTTGCCATTTATAGCAACAGCATACTTACTGCTAGGAAGAGCATGCAGTACATGGAGAATGAAGAATGGCCAGAGTAAAATGACAGTCTAGAAGAGGAAAAAAAAAACAGACATATTATTATTTTTCTTCTGCAAAACTCAAGTCTACAGTGAAATTAATTCATTATCTTGCAAATAGCTATCCTACTCTACCATTCAGTTGATCTTCATATCAGATGGTAACTGCTAGCCCTCTGAAGTTTGAAGTGCAAGTAAACACATCCTTAAAGCTAGAAATCAAGTGTCCTTTTAAACAGCATATTTATATCAGCAGATTTTCTTTAATTACTTATCAGATAGCCATAGTATGTGTATGAGAACAAATGCCATATTACGCACCCAAACAAAATCAGTTAAACTTGGTTAGCATTAAGAGGCAGCAGTTAACAACTCCTATCTGGATATTTACACCATAAACATATATATTTGTTTTACATATATATACACACACACACGCACATCAAGCTTTGTTCAGTGTACTGACATATACAGACCTCGTTCATCTATCACTGAAAGATGGGAGAAAGAGAGAAAGGCATCTCATTAGCCAGCCAAGTGCAGAAAATTCATAGAATACCAGCTTGGAAGGGACCTCAAGGATCATTTAGCAGAGCCTGGCAGTTTAAATGAGATGGGCCAGCTGAGCCTGGAAACTGTCTAATGTTGAGGAATCCACCGCCTGCCTTGGGAGTTTATTCCAATGTCTTATAATCTGAATGGTATCCAGCGGTATCTGACATCCAGTCCAAATCTCCCCAGTAGTAACATGTAGCCGTTACCCTTTGTCTTTACTACGGGACTCTTTGTAAGAAGGGAGTCTCCCTCCTTATGACAGCCACTCTTTATGTACTTGTACATGGTTGTAGTCTCTTTTCAAGCAGAACTCAGTTCTCACAGCCTTCCTTCATATGACAGGCCTTCACAGAACTGAATCACAGAATGAACTGGGTTGGAAAAGACCTCCAGAATCACCAAATCCAACCTAACCCTTCTAACTAACTCATGGCACTAAGTGCCTCATCCAGCCTCCTCTTAAACACCTCCTCTTAAACACCACCGCCCTGGGCAGCCCATTCCAATGCCAATCTCTCTCTCTGTGAAGAACTTCCTCCTAACATCCAGCCTGAACCTGCCCTGGCACAGCTTGAGGCTGTGTCCTCTTGTTCTGTTCCTTGGTGCCTGGCAGAAAAGACCAATCCCAGCTGGCCACAACCTCCCTTCAGGGAGCTGCAGAGAGCAATGAGGTCTGCCCTGAGCCTCCTCTTCTTCAGGCTGCACACCCCCAGCTCCCTCAGTCTTTCCTCACAAGGCTGTGCTCCAGGCCCCTCCCCAACCTTGCTGCCCTTCTCTGGACATGTTGAAGCACCTCAACATTTCTTAAATTGAGGGGACCAGAACTGGACACAGTACTCAAGGTGCAGCCTAACCAGCGCTAAGTACAGGGAAAGAATGACCTCCCTTGTCCTGCTGGTCATGCTGCTGGCTCATGTCCAGTTGGCTGTCAACCAGTACCCCCAGGGCCCTCTCTGCCTGGCTGCTCTCCAGCCACTTTGGGCATAACAACCCCATGCTGTGCTACAGGCTGGGGACAAAGCGCATAACCTGGCACTTGAACTTTTTTAAGTTCATGGTGTTGGACTGTGCCCATCTGTCCAGGTTCCTCTGCAGAGCCCTCCAACAGATCCACAAATGCTCCCAGCTTGGTGTTGTCTGCAAACAGTCCTCTGATCATTCTTGTAGCCCTTCTCTGGACCCTTTCCAGCCTGTCTGCACCCTTCTTGTAAAGTGGGGACCAAAACTAGACACAGCACTCAAAGTGTGGCCCGACCAGTGGGAAAATGACATCTTTACCCCTGCTAGTGATACTCTTGTAAGTGCGACTCCACACCCTGTTGGCTTTCTTTACAGCACCCTGTTGGCTTTCTTTGCCACTACAGCACATTGTTCACTCATGTTGAGGCTTTTGTCCACCAAGATCCCCAAGTCCCATTCCACAGTGCTACTCTCATGCCAGGTGGCTCCCAATGTCAGCTGCAGCCCTTGCTTATGCATTCCCAGGTCTAAGACCCTACACTTGGCCTTATTATATTTCATACAGTTCCTTCTCACCCACTTGACCAGACTATCAAGATCTTCCTGGAGGGGTTGGACTTGATCTCTGTGGGTCCCTTCCAACTCCTGACATTCTGTGACAGCTCATTTAATATTTCAAGAAATAGCTTCATATTTGGCTATCTCATTAAAGATTATAAACATTGCCTTCAACTTCTAATGGCTTCTAGACTTAAGATATTTGACAGTTAAAGCTGATAACTCAGGGTGCTTTTGTCAAGGTCCTCCCCTGCACGGGGGAGCTGTAAAATAGATTCCACCCATCTCCTCCTCAAGAAGAGAGGGCAAAATGGTAGGATAATTCTAATTCAGTTGTGAGGAATGAAACTGTTCATATACTCTATGCATAGAGCCATATCACAGTGCTGTTCACATGCTATCAGACAGCTCTCAGGCTTCTGTGCAGTTAGCTATGTTAACACATCACTCCTCTTTTGAAGAGTTCAGCATACACAAAGCCAAGGCTGGTCTCCAAATTGCACTCAACCATATCTAGCAGTCCACCATTTTGTTGTCTCACCCAGACAGAAAGCCTGAGGCTAGAGTAATTCCTGGTGAGTGTAAACATTTCTAGTCTTTGGAACATGAGTAAGGTGGGCAGCTCTGATGTGCAGTATGAGAAGTTTCCTCTGTAGGTTTGAGCTCTGGCTTACAGGTGATTCAAAGCACTGCCAATCGCTTTCCCTTTCAGAGACATTAAGATGACTTGTGTAAGATGATGTATTTTTCAATTCAGTTCTTAAACAGAAAAACTATGTTGACAGTGCATTGTCTTCAGATGTTTAAAATTCAAAAGCGGTAAGATTACATTTTAGTTTGACATCCCTTCTCCACATCTGTACTCTTCACCAGTTAAAATCTCTGGGCAAGAGTCCACTATAAAAAGTTAACACAATAAGCACTCTGAAGACCTCTGTCACTCAGGAAAACATATCATTTGAGCTGTGAAAGCAAAGCATAGTGTTCTACGGAACAGAAGATATATAAGGAACTACTGGCTCCTATGCCAATATTTATCCACTAACTTTGGGGCCATTCCTGTTGTCCATAAGGCAACCTGTTGCCAACTGAAGGAATTCAGAAGGCTAGGTTAGAGAAGGAATAAATAAAATTCTTTATATCTTTTTTAACTCCTATACCATTTTACAGATGTTGCTGACTACTGGCATTCTTGGGTTTAGAAGTTTATCAGCCCAATGTAACACTAGGAGTACCTTGTTGGAAGTGGAAGATTACAGATTTTGAACACATTCTCATCACACATAGATAAGTATCCTGCACCTCACTGAAATTATGCTTAGCACATGAAGTATTGCCAGAAATACAACTAGGATGAAGTATTGATCCCATATGTAAATTGTGCGATCCTGGTGAAATTCCTTTGGCAATACTGCTGTTTCCAAAGATCTTTTTTAAAAAATTATCTTAGAACTCTTTTACATGCTAAGTGTAACATTGGAAAAGTTTCCCAGTGTCTTCACAATGCCAGAAAGAACAGCCCGTCCACTAAACAAGCCAAGCAGCTGCACAACCAAGGCTTGTTAGTGACCACGCTCTAAGTGCTGGCTAGCCACAAGCCAGCATTTCAAGAATAAATATATTTTTTAAATGAAAAAGCCCCAAACCAACAGTCCCAAGAATGCAGAAGTCTTAATGAAACACAAAGGCAGAAAATACCTAAATGTATATCATAGAATGGTTTAGGTTGGAAGAGACCTCAAAGATCATCCATGTGTTGGTCTCAGTAATTGAAGAATTTGAGTGAGAAATTAGACTATTGGCTGAGAGAGAGTTAAACACACAGTGTCACTTCACCAAGTT
>VWZI01015188.1:107167-119427 GCA_013396835.1 Psilopogon haemacephalus | reverse complement strand
GACCTGCTTTCTTTCCCCCTGCATTATAACTGGAGGAAATAATTCTAAAACTAGAAAATTTAAGGAGGTATAATTTAAAGCTTTGAGGTTGTAGGGAGGCATCATTTGCACCAGCAGTAACTACAACTTACTTATTTCCATCCTAGTATATTAATGTGATTGTTAAGTTATTCAGCAGACACTGAATAATACGGCTTACTTCAGGCTGCAACATTTACTGTTAATATTTTGTGGATAAAACAGAAGTTTAATTAGTATCAGATTGAGTATAGCTGACCGAGGCTTTAATGTGTGCTGCTGCCAAGTCTGTAACACTATATATGACAGCATAATACTAAATTAAAGCTTCAAATATAATGTAAGCCCATATATAGCACCTGCTACATTGTTCAAGAATTAAAATTTACTCTCATTTGTCTCTTCTTTTGAGTACACAACTCTTCAATAGCAGAGGCTTGGTTTGTAGTAGTTCTTTATTGTTATTTTTGGGGAGTTTTTGTTCTGGTTTGGGTGGGGTTTTGTTTTTGGGGAGGGCTGAGATTCTTTCTTTGTTTTCTAAATTTTCACCTGCTTGTAGCACAAATTTTGTTAAGCTGGAGAGAAAAGCCTATCACCATTATACTAAGTCCCCATTCTCAAAAACGCAGATCAAACCTTTAAGTCACATTCACTGTTTTAGAGAATAAAAAATATCCATGCTTTGCTTAAAGACACTCCCAAGTATACAGACATAGTTAAGACTGACCTTTTCTGTCACTTCAAGACTTATCCCACAATTCATGTAATAAAGGAAACCAGAAGTTCTTCATGCTCCAAATTGTTACTCTGATAGACACTCAAGCTTCATTGTTTTACACATATATTTCAGGCAGACCAACAACTACAGCAAAGTACATTCACCAGATCAACAGTAAAATATTAATTCACAGGTCCTGCTGCTGAACATCTGTAGTTTCTATCAATGTTTTGGGATGCGAGAAGGCTAACAAACACATTTGCACAAATCTGCCATGGACTGGCTAGGGCAGATAGATTTGGGAAGTATGCCTTGGCTACCAATAAGGAATGGAGAAGTCCTCATCTGGCCTTTCAGTGTCCTCTCTGCTCACTTCTCTATGGAATTCCAGTACCTTGCAAACTCACTCAAATCCAGGCAAAGGTAAGCAGTAGCAAGCCAAAAGAAAAGGCAGAACGGAACAAGAATGGAGCTCCAAAAGCTGAAGAGACCAGATACTAGTAAAGGCTGCTCACTCACATCTCTGCTTGGTCAGGGTTACACCTACCTATTTTACTGAGCCCTAATTTGCTGATTTGAAAAAGAAAACAGGTTTTTAGCACATCATTATTTTTACTGGTGCTCAAGAAAACATCTTAAAGGCAATCCAGTAACACTGGACAAACAGCTACTGGATGGGTGGACAACTTGCTGGATAAAGAATTGGCTGAGCCTGCAGTGTGCACATGCAGCTCAGACAGCCAACCGTGTCCTGGGCTGCATTAAGAGAGGCATTACCAGCAGGGCAAGGGAGGTGATTCTCCCCCTTTACTCTGCTCTCCTCAGACCCCACCTGGAGTACTGTGTGCAATTCTGGAGCCCCCAGCACAAGAAGGACATGGAACTGCTGGAGAGAGTCCAGAGGAGGCCACGAAGATGATCAGAGAGCTGGAGCACCTCTGCTATGAGGACAGGCTGAGAGAGTTGGGGCTTTTCAGCCTGGAGAAGAGAAGGCTTTGAGCAGACCTTATAGCAACCTACCAGTATCTGAGGGGGGCTACAGGAGGGCTGGGGAGGGACTGTTCACAAGGTCTTGTAATGACAGGACAAGGGGGAATGGGTTCAAACTGGCAGAGGGGAGATTTAAACAGGATGTTAGGAGGAAGTTCTTTAGAGTGAGGGTGGTGAGACACTGGAACAGGTTGCCCAGGGAGGTTGTGGCTGCTCCCTCCCTGGATGTGTTCAAGGCCAGGCTCGATGAGGTCTTGAGCATCCTGATCTAGTGGGAGGTGTCCCTGCCTGTGGCAGGGGGTTGGAACTGGATGATCTTTGAGGTCTCTTCCAACCTAGACCACTCTATGATTCTATGATTCTTTACATCTGAGATTTTTAGACTCATTCCAAAGTTTGGCTGAATAGTCAGAGCTATGCCCATGCTGAATTTTGACACCACAGTTTCATGCTGGAAGCCATGCAACTTAACTTCACAAAGCACCTAAGGATGTGCAATTCTGTCTAAAGATTCATTCTATTTGAGAAGCAGAATAGTAAAAACAAGTATCACTTTTAGTGAGTTGAATAAAAAGAACCCAAAACAAACACCAAAAAAACTCCACACCACAATGTAATAAAGAAGAAAAACTGTATTCCCCCTCCTCTTGTGTTATAAATTACCATTGTATCCTCTTTTAAACTCTTTGGAGTTAAATTTCTAGCCATTTACTTCTGCTAACTCACCACACTAAAATGTGCAAAGCTGACAAGACAAGAAGATAATTTGTTATCCTGGAGGAGACAGCATCTCTTTTATTTCAATTATTAAGGTTGTTTTACTACAAGTCAGATCTTTCAAAAGTTGGTAACATTTAGATGTCTGATGGACATGCTGTTTAGAAATTCTTCATTTTCCACATTTCATAAAAATCCTCCTTTGCTTACTTTTTTTTGAAACTGAAGTTGACAGTCATACAGAAAGTGACCACTACAAGTATTCAGAAGTATATCACTTATTTCCTGGAACAGAGATACAAATTATACCTTATTAGGGGATAGTCTGGCTCTACAAAGCTACATATAGCAAGGTAAGTCCATCCAGTAATTGGTGCCTCTAATAGCTTTGAATGAGTAAACAGAATCTTCTAAGCACCATTATGGGCATTAGTAATAAAATTAAAAAATGTAAAAATATTTTTAAAACCCAAAAAAACCTGTCCATGAAGCACAGTCCTCTAATCTTGCAAAGAACAAATTGTAATTAACCTATTTACTATCTGTATTGAGTTGTGTTAATTTTAGAACATCTGCTGTGCTGCCTGTCTGTTATCATGGTCTGTCTAACTCTGCTACCAACAGGCATTAAATGCAAACCGCTCCTGGCACCTTTGATCAGCCACTGCACATAACCTGGAGCTAGCTGGACCTGCTCTCCCACCAAATCAATATGTAACATCTACTCAAACTCCACTCATTCAGAGAAAAGTTCTAAATGAGTATATACTGGTCTTCCAGAAAAACAATAAGGAGCTTCTCTAACACAAATCTTCCAGGGAGCTCAAGCAACTCTAATTACCAGAAATTATTCTGAACATACTTGAACATTTCCAGTAGTCCATTGCTCCTAACAACGCCAAAACTTCAGTGTGTCAGAGGCTTTATTTTTGTTTATCTGTTACCTTGCTGGAATTGAACTGGCAGATAAACATTTAAGGTAATAAAATTCTTAATGATGAGAAAAATTAGCACAGTGAAATCCTTAAGTCTTCCATACTTTCATGTAGTTACATCCGGGTTTTATTTGCTTTCATTCTAAACCTGAAGTCTTTTCTTTGCCATTCCACGTCATTACATGAAAGCAGATTTAAAATAGCATTCCCCACCAGGATGTGCAAAATATACAAACATAAGCAGAAGCCAGCCCAAACTGCACACTTCTCACATTTTGTAANAAAAAAAAAAAAAACAAATTTTTAAAAAAAAAAAAAAAAAAAAAAAAAAAAAATTACATTAATAGAACAAGTTTCCAGAAATTAGACAATAAATTCCAGTATCCTGGCAGCTCTCAAAGTTTAAAATTCATCACAAGAAACTGATTCTAGAAAACACACACAAAAAGAACAGTAATACCAAATTCATTGTCTCAAGTTAAGAAGCAGGTTAGTCATGACTCACCTTCCCTCATTGATTTTTGCTTTGTCTCCTTGACAAGAGAAGTTCTCAATGTACCCGAGGCTGCAGTTGATTCGTGCCCAGTCAGGCTGGCATACAGCGAGGAAGTGAGGACGCAGTCTACCTATGGAGTACTTGGCAATGTCTGTCAACGATTGGCTAGCAGCTGCTCCAAAAATGAAGGTCCCGATGGCTTTGTAAATAGTGGCTATGTAGCTATTTCTGACAAATGAATTTGAGTGCAAATGATTATAAAAGACAGAGAGAGTCTCTCCTAGGATTATCTGAAAGAGAAGTAAGGATGACTGTTAAAGATAATTACTTAAAAAGAAAGATATTATTTTGTTGTTAATATTCAGACATGCAGTTTCAGAAATTATTTTTTTATAAATATTAAGCTGTAAATTTTAATTTTCCAAGAGTCAGCAGTAACCATGCCCAAATGTTAAACTTTTATGCAGAAGACAGACCTTTTACTTTGCACCATGTTGAACTTTTTAATGTTACAGATTTTCATAATATTAAAAACAACACCTTCTCTGAGTAACAGCTATCAGTATTGCTAGGTATGGCCCTATTGAGAAACATTATGTCCAGTATTACATTTTATTCTACATCGAGCATCCTTCAGATATTGAATTTGTTTTTCTATTTAGTCATAAAGTTGTTCTTAGGGTTTTTGTGACAGACTATTCTGAAGGCTAGTTATTTAAAGACAGACATTTTCTATTCTTCAGGAAAGTTAAATCCTTAGGGGGTGTGCTGGTTTGAACTAATTGGAGAATTTGGGTGAGTATATAGTGGTTTAGCAGTTACCTTACTGCCCCCCCACCCTTTGATATAACCCAGGCTAGGACTCAGAACAGCTGAAGTTGGTAAATGAAGCAATGCTGAATATACAAGCAAATATTTACAATGTATAACAGATATTTACAGATATATACAGTGAAAAGGTAATACAGAAACACCACAGCCCTCCCAGAGATCAAAATCACTAAGAGGGGTTTTCCAAGCACCTCTACCACCTTTCCCCTTCCCCAATCTTATCTCACCATCTGTTGATGCAGCAGATAGGCGAAAGCAGATCAGCCGGAGTGTTAGCAGCAGAAAATAAGTTAGTGGAATTATTGAAAATCAGTTACTAAAGGCAGGGACAAAGGAGCCACGCAAGAAAGCAGCCACAGCCCAGAGCGGTCTGAAACAGTATCCCTTATCTATATTTGGGTTACAGCTCTTAAAACAATTTTTTTTTTTTTTTCTCAGTAAAGCTGTGAGTGGAGTAGCATCATCTGTTTTCCTCTCTCGGCCTATAGTCTAATTTCTCACCCATATTCTCCAATTAGTTCAAACCAGCACAAGAGGAAAACACTACCAATTCCAGTAGGGAAGTACAGGCATTAGTGAGGTATTTCCAAGGATCTCCCTGCATGTTTCAGGTACATGCCTGAAGTGTTGAAAGGTAAGCATATTTAATTTTGTTTTCCTGAGACTTTATCTTTTGCACAAAGTTTTTTCTTAACACAATACAAAACTTCATCCCAGACAGGTTGGATATTGAACAAGACGGTCTCATCTTGTACAGAAAGGCTCATTTTGATGATCAGATGGGAGTGAGAATGTATATATGTATGTAAAGTGATCTTTAAAAGCCCTGTAAAGTTTACGTGATGGCTCTATCTGTGACTGGAGAGTGACAAGTCAAAGATCCCGGCAAAGCAGAGCATTGGTGAATGAAGCTGCTATTAGATACTCTGACACCTTGGCAAAGCAGCTGTCCGTGGCTTTGCACATTATGAAGGCAGACAACTTCTTCAGATGCATAACACCAAAGTTTTACACTTTGCACCATACCAAAACATGGATTGAGGCAGAAAAACACCAGAACAGACTAAAGGTGAAATGTTTTCAGTAAAGCAGATGTTGGTGAGCAGAATCTACCTATCCTAGAGAGGGTAATGAACATAGTTCAGCAGAAATACCACAGCCATGACTGGAAAATAATGAATCTCCTTTCAAAGAATACTGCTGCAAAACCTGGAATACGGTCACTTATCTTGGTTGCGGTGACAAAAACTAAGCTGTATCAGTGCAGCTACCTGACTGCAAAGGTATCAAAGAGTACTCACCTTTAATAACCTGACAACACTGCACACCAACATTTGCTTTTACCATCTGACTTCAAGGCAATTTGGCCAGGAAGCCTAATTTCTCAACTAAAATATGGTCCCTGGTGTTACAGAGGTACCTTTGTTGGTTAAATGTTTATACAGCTTCATAAGGAGATTGGATAAATTCGAAGGAAATGCATACATTAAAAATTTACTATATTCACTGAAGACACTGCTGACTCAAGAAGTCCCTGAGGTAGCAAAGTCCTGAGGGTAAAACATCAATTTTTGCTTATTCTATTCTTCTGCTCTTCTATACTCACCACTGCTAGAAATGAGATTAATATTAGTAGCAAGATAGAAGGACTTCAATTTTGACCAAGTACTGGTACTCTGAATACGGAAACTACTAACCTGGTTTTTAAAAAAGCAGTTATATTTTAAGAGGCATGACTTTTTAGCATCAACCACTTGGCCAGTTAAGAGAACAGGCAAAACCCCCATAAAGTTTTATTTGCTCCAGAAGAATTTCTACAAGTTTTTGAAGCAGTTTTTGCAACAGGAGGAAACTACATAAGTCACAGGTATGATTCCTAGCCCCACACTTCTAAAATAAGTATACATTAGCTACAAGTTGACCTTTCTGGAACCTGTATTAAAAAACCTATGCAGTTCTTGTGTAAGAAAGAGTTAATCTCCATAACATCCTTTCTGATTTTAACCCATTAATCCAGAGAAACACTTGGCCAATATTGATATTTACATTTAGCTGTTCCTTTTCCAGCTTTTACTCCCAAACTATGGTTGTACAAATATTCATACACTTAATCTTGTTCGGCATGAAAGCTTTAAGTCTGCTTAAAGTGTAGCTCTGACAAGCCTGGATGTCACCCAACACAGAGCCATGAGTTGAGCAGGAAACACATCTGGACAGGATCTTGAAGCTCCTGTTGATGGCTGAAGTGCAGTCCCATGAGACTTAAGACACAACATGGTTAACTGATGATGTCCAGCTCTCTATAGTACTCATGCCCAAGGACATGTCCCCAGCACTGATACATGGAGCCATTTCAGTCAACTTATCTCAAAGAAAGCTGCCAGATTAAGGAATTTCAGCAGTTTATCCTGGTGCAGATGACCACCAGAGGTGGCAAAAGACAGGCTAATAGGGGTACCTCACCTTTTCTTCATAGTAAGCTATTAGATTAGTTCAGCTGTCAGTATACAATTAAATATTAAGGATACACAGAAGCTATATGCTTGAGTGAGTTCAACTGAGCTAGGAGCTATGGTCAAGCTGCCAACTGTAGAGGCAATCTCTCTAGTTTACTAATGTAAAAGGAGGGAATTCTAACAGTAGCTCATTTTCAGCCAGGTTAGATGCACTGTGAAAGCAAACCCAAGCATCAACTCAGGCACATAATGCAGCATTTTAACTTATTCTTCAGGGGGATATCCAGGGGAGAAAAATCCATGTCCACTTTTTTTTATCCTAGTTATGCTTTTGGATTGGAAGCTGTAATATTTTTCTGTTAATGAACTTAGGATCTGTTGTTACGCTTCACATACAAAAATTTTTCCAATGAATCTCTTGCAAATACGAACACTAAATAAGTAGTGAAAACTCATGTTCTGAGACAGTAATTTAAAATACATTAGTGTTAACACTTACCTAATATGGTAAGGGAAGAAGTTTATCTCTCAGATTACAGAATTAAGTCTGACTAATAGTTCTGAAGTATTTTTTTTAACCAATGTCAATTACAGAATGGGAAGAGAACCTTTCAGTGAGTTTTGCCAGAACACCATTTCTACTGCTTTAGCACCTCACCTAAGAACACTGTTTTCAAGTAAGAAACCTTATGGAACACAGTTCTAAAAATCTGCATTAACAGATTGCCCCTCCTCCCTCTTCCCAACTCCCACTGAAATCAAATGCAATGAAGAAAAGTTTAACTTACAACAGTTATACTGAAAGGGACAATTATTCCTGCTAACAACTTATAAGAAATGGTGTCCTCTTTGTATGGGTATCGAATGGATTCATCACTACAGAAAACTCCTCTCTGGAAGGGTATACGTCTTGAATTGAGAATTGCAAAAGGCAAGCCAGCTAGCAAAAAGGAATAAAAAAATACATTACAAAAGCAACATGAATTCTGGTGATGACTGTACCCCGCATTGCCAAAGAGAAGCATATAAGGAGGAAGAGGCATGCAGCAAGTTAGAAGGTTATGCACTTCCTTTGGCTAATGACTACTGCCTTGACTTTGCAGCTCCCAGGAAGGAATGTTGAAGGAAGGAGAGCAGGACAGCATTCATCTCACCTTCGCATTTGTCACACATCAAGTGTGGAAGCATGCCAAAAAGCATGACTGAGTACAGTTTAGTTCAGTGACAACCACCAAGTTGCTCAATCCGTTGCTACTGCCACTATTCCTTTATATTCCAGTGAGCAACAGTTGCCCCTTTATACCTTCTCTGGACAGCTTTACTAAGTGGAAGAGCATAAATTGCATTTCATGAAGGCAGGAAAGGGTTGCTTCTCAGGGAGTGCAAGTGCAGGAGGAGTTTTCAGGAAGATATGGAAAAAAGGCAAAATTAGATATGCATGCAACCTCTTCACTTTCACACACGCTGGGTAAATCCATGGAACAATGTGGTCACTGCACAAGCCCTACAGCTTCAGGGCAAGGAGATTTTACTCCCCTCTCTTCCACAAAAATGCAAGCCTTTGGCTCAACCTCAAGTCAGTAGAACACAAGATTAAAGCATACAACAGTATGTGCTAGTGCACCTCAGGAGGCTCAACAACACTAAGCAAACCTAGTCATTTAACCAACAAAGTTGATCAACAAAGATCAACAAAGCTAAAGAAGCTCAAAATCAGATAAAAATTATTACAAACTCATAAAATCACATTTTTTCACCCTAATCGTCCATTCTTGACACATGTAGCATCCTTGGTCATGTGCAAAGATGAACAGAATCATAGAATAGTCCGGTCTGAGACCTCAGGAGCTCATCTAGTCCATCCCCCTGCAGCCAGCAGGGACATCCCCAGGTCATCCAGGGCCCCATCAAGCCTCACCTTGAATGTCTCCAGGGAAGGGGCCTCAACCACCTCCCTGGGCAACCTATTCAGTGCTCCACCACCCTCATAGTGAAGACCTTGTTCCTAACATCCAATCTAAATCTGCTCTTCTCAAGCTTGAATCCATTGCCTTTCATCCTGTCACTGCAGGCCTTTGTAAGCAGCTTCTCTTCACCCTTCCTGTAGGTCCCCCCAGAGCCTCCTCCTCTCCAGGCTGAACAAGTCCAGCTCCCTCAGCCTGTCCTCAAAACAAAATGGCTATATGGAGAACAAAAGTTAGAGACCACTAAGAATATTGAAGAAAACAAACTACCTTCTTTAAATTAGGGATTTACAGCCTAGTGACGTTAAAGTGACTAAAATCCCCTGACTTTATGTACAAACTTCAGCAATACTGTACGTAACACACATAACAATATAGAGTTACACAATAAAAATTATCCGATGTGAGACACTCCTAAATCTAGTAGAAGGGGACCAGAAGGCTCAAAGTCAGCCTTCTTCTGTCCAGAAGATTTTGCTGTCATCTCAGTTCTCTCCTCAGCATGTCTGTGTGAAGGCATTGCCCACATATTCCACAAACTACCCCCAAATAAACGTGTACAAATAGAAGTAAACATGGAAAGAACAGGAGAAAAAAAGGACAGAAAAATGCATGAATGAAATTGTAAGATAACTGTTAGGGAAGAGAACAGAAAAGCTAAGTCAGGGTTTACCAGAAGGAAGAGAGTAAGAAACACATGTAAGATCTTTTTCAATCGTATTTCCTCTTTAACCTATTTCCAAGTAACCTATATCCACCAAAGTAAGCCTGTCCCCTAGGTCCATCACAAACAAGACATATTATTGTTTTGCCAATTCTTTGATATCACTTTTGCTCTTATGACCATAAAGTGACTGCTTACAAGAATGTTTCAGTTTTAAAACAGATACAGGAGACAAACCAATGGCTTATAAGACAAAAGTTTGCTTTAAGTGCCCTCTGTTGAATGCCATACATCTTTGTTCCATGAAAGAGCAGTTCCCACAGTACCCACATATTCCAGCTAAGGTACTGCAAATAATCAAGTATTTCCTGAACCATCAGAAAATCAATTGCATGCAAAACGTCCCCTCCAAAGGTGGATGAAAAAGAAACCCACTGTCACTGTGAATAGGCATTGTTTCCACTTCCATGCCAGCAGAACTTACAACTGACCCAGTTCTGGAAGCTGTCCAAGCATACCAACGAAGAGAAGGACAGCAGGATGGGTTAAGAGCCAAGCCAGAGGCTCACCAAAACACTGAAGCATTCAGACACCAGCCAGCACACAGAGCCAAGGAGCTGGATGCTGCAGTACAGTGCAAAAATATGTAATTTCTTACTATGAAAAAATAAAGACCCCCCCCCCCCAAACAAAACAAAACAAAAAAAACAAACAAGCACAGCAACCTCTCTTTTTTGTAACAGTAACAATTTTGAAAAAATGACAGCCTGATTTCTGCCCTCCTCTTGTGTTGGCATAGTGACGCTATGTCACAATATATCATGATGGGACTGGAAATTTGCCTAGAAGTAAAAGGACCTGGAGTGCCACTTGATAGCTGCTGAACATCAGCCAGCAGTGTGCTCAGGTGGCCAAGGCCAATGACATCCTAACCTGTATGAGGAACAGACTGGCCAGCAGGAAGAAGGAAGTGATCATGCCCTTGTACTTGGTATTGGTGATGCTGCACCCTGAGTACTGTGTTCACTTTTGCACTCCTCACTAAAATAAGGACATTGAGTTGCTGGATCTTGTCCTAGTAAGGGCAATGAACTGGTGAAGTATCTAGTGAACAAGTCATATAAGGAGCGGCCAAGGGAACAGAGATTGTTCAGTATGGAGAAAAGGAGGCTGAAGGGAGACCTTGCTGTTCCCTGCAACTGCCTTTTCAAGATGTTGTAGTGATGTGAGCGTTGAACTCATTTCTCTAGATTCAAGTAAGTAATGAGACATACGGAAATGTCCTCAAGCTCTGCCAGGGAAGGCTTAGATTGAACATTAGGAAAAATGTCTTTACTGGAGCAGTGATCAGGTATTGGAATAGGTTGCCCAGGAAGGTGGTGGAGTCACCATCCCTGGAGGTGTTATGAAAACATGTAGACATGGCACCTGGTGGTGTCAGGTCAATGGTTGGTCTCCATGAAGCTCTCAGAGGTCTTTTTCAACAAAAACAATTCTATGACCAGTGGTTTACTATTTCACTAACTCTTGAAAGGGAGTAAGCAAAAGCAGTGTACAGTCATGATGATGGAAGGTGACTTGTAAAGTGTTTATATCACTCATCCTATAAAATACATATGGACTGAAAGCTTCATTTTTTGCCTTGTACACATACTAGCACCAAGATTCATGACTGTGCATTTGAGAAAAGTGTATTTTTAGATCTCTAGAACTGGAGAACGAGGAATACATGAATAAGAGTCTCCTGGATTATGTAGAGGTTTGCTTCTTTAGAGCAAACAGTTTTAATAATAATTGTAAAGCAGCTGGTCATGAAATTAAGTTCAGTCCAGGAAAACTTCTCCACAGCTTCAGCACACTGCCACAAATACTTACTTAGGTAGTGCCATTGCCGTCACATCACCAGCTCTGCACCATCCATTTTCAAAGATATGCTCAATGAATAATGGTGTAATGGTGGCTTAGTCCCCATTTCCTCCTGCCCACACCTGAATATTTCATCGGGTCAAGGTGCAAGATAAAATTTTCAGAGTGCTTGGTTTATTCAGGTGGTTTTTAGGGGTGTTTCTTTTATGTAACTACCTGCTGCTACATCAGAAATAGAAAGCAATGGTACATGGACCATAGGAATGAAATCCCTAAATGCAGTGAGGACATGTGCTTTTCTGCACTGGGAGAAGCTGCTTCAAATGTGTGCTTGCTCTTCAGCAATACTGAAATGATGTAATCAGTGTGCAGCACCATCCTATATCAAGATTGTGCAAACAACATATGAAGTGACTAAAAGTTTGGTTTTCTTTTGCTTTTTAAGTCAATAAATAACAGCTAAAATAAGTTACTAAAATGCGTTCTCTTTGATAATTTTTCCTTTGTTCCACCTGAAATCAATCCCTCTTTGATAATTAAACCTCATAAATAGTTTCCTGAAGTCATAACCAATAAAATTTAGGTAAGATAGTATGAGTCTTAAA
>VWZI01015188.1:82421-96618 GCA_013396835.1 Psilopogon haemacephalus | reverse complement strand
AAAAAAAAAATATATATATGTGGTTAAATTAAAAAAAAAATTAAACATGCACGGAGGAAGCTACCAAACATGCAAAATACATATTTGTTAAGTATCATGCAATGTACACACTTACCAAATTTTGTTTATAGAAATCTATTTCTCCTAGAAGACTATTTCAGAAGGACTCTGAGATTGCCTACAGAAAGTACAAAGTCCTTTCATCAGAGTAAGGTGAGTTGCCACATACTGAACTAAGATTATGCTTAAGAAAAGCATTTGCCACTCACATTACTGAATTGTCATTGGGGGCAGGCTGCCTTTTGTATCCCCGCCTCTGCCATCACCCCATACTAGCTTTTATCTGAATCACCAGCCTTGTTCTATCCACTGTAATCTGGTTAGTGTTTACAGAACGCAAGACAAAAATACACAGATTCTGTCAGAGTTTGGAAGTTCAAGATTTCATGCAAGTACTTTCCATGCAAATAAAGTGAACAAGTGAACAGCAGAGGCAACAAGGCAAAATACAGACCCTCTGAATAGACTTCACCTCAAGTTTTAAAGTTGTGTTTACGCACCCTTTGTACGCTGTTATTTTCCTGCAGAAATCTTCCAGAGTTACTAACACAGAAACAGAGATTCAAGTACAAATGAAAGCACTCTGAACTTATGCTCTGTTACTATTGTCTTGTTCCTCTCTTAAAAGTCCACTTCCACTGTAATGGTAGTCATGCCAAAGAAGCAATCAAGAACTCTGACAATTGCATTCAGCTCTATAGCTAACAAAAATATCTACAGAATAGACATTTGCAGGAGCAATGACCTCATGAAACCCAGGTTTGTCATTTTACCCCTTTCCTTCAGTCCCCTGAGCAACTGGAGACAAATGAAGCAATGCTCTAAGAATTGCAAAATCTTTTAAAAAGTAGAGTTCAGTTTAAAACAAAGTAAAAAATGGCAACCTAACCTTTGTATTTTCCCCAACACCCATTAATACAGAAGTCTGCATATAGACAGTCCATGTGCAAATTACATGGCAAGTGCAATTACTGAAGCAGGAAAAAAAATCCCTTCTGGTTATATAAACAAACTGCTATGCTGAGAAAAAACATTTCAAAGTAGTTCACATGATGAGAGACTGATTTCTGCTGACACATGTTAAGACACCTATCAGGTAAGTTACTTAAAGAGGCTTAAAATAAGCTTATTCCTCTATGCTACATTAGAAGACAAGACACTAGGTGTGAAGCAGTAGGAACAGCAACAAAAGCTTGTGGATTGCATATTGAAATTGTATACGTTTAGTAATACACTAGATCCCAATACACCACTATGAGCACTGAAGGCAGTTTGACAGGAATTTAAAGCCTCCTATGAAGCAGAGAGGATTTTTTTCCAGAAAACATCTGAAATCCTAAGAACTGTCCACACAGCTGGTGACAGGGATGCAGCAAAGCACTTCAGCAGATGCTTACCAGCCCACACACCAAAACTGAACATGCAAGTGGGACTACACTTGCTCAACTTTTAGGCACAAAGCTTTTTATTAAATAAGTTGAAACACTTTCAAATCAAAGTCCTCTCTCCCACCTCTGCTTCAATGACTGAGGGAAAAGAGCTGAAACTTGACGGAAGCAAAATGGCAGAAGTAGCCAAACAGAATTGCATCCTTTCAAGATAAAGGAGGCCACAATGAAAGACTCAAAGTTCACCTGGATCAAAGGACATCGCTTTATGTTTGCATGTTTGGAACCGATTTTCAGCTCCAATCAAGGTCATGGCAAGATTCCACTAACATAAGTCAGAGCCCATATTTCCTGTCTTTATCTCTGTTATTGCATACCCAGCTTCAGGATGACGGAGCAGCAAAGCCATTAGCTTTGATACAATCCTATCTTCTCAAACAGGTCAAGACTTTTCACATGAGGAAATATCATATCCTCATGGTTAATTTAAGGAGCAGGTTGTGGCTTGTAAAAGCTGACTACTTAACAAATACCTTTTCATTTAATTACATTTTTAACCATCCAGCTCAGCCTTTTTTAGGCAATATTGCTCAGTTTTTACAGTATGCTTTTGAGGTGTTTTGCTTTGGTTTTCTTTCAGGCTTTAACTTCAGTAGGATGGGCCATTTTATTTTTACCAGCTGCTAAAATACATTTTCTAAGTGCTCCAGGCAGGTTTCTTTAAAAACTCAAAGAGTTATTATAAGTTATTATACACATATGTGTACAAGAAATATATAATCATACAATTGTTTTGGCTGGAGGAAAAAGCCTACCCTAAGTTTGACAGTTTTAAGCCTACCAGCAAAACAATCAGTTTGAATGTGAAGGGTTTTTTTTGTTGTTGTGTAACTGCAGCAGGAAAGAATTACTCACTCTGTAACCTAGTAAGGACAGAAGCTTGAGAGCTTTTTTATTTTTTAAATTAGGGAAAATTCCTCACAGTAAGCATGACACATTCCGTTTTCATGGAATGACATTGAATGGAATGACATTTTCATGTCAAAAAAGAAATGCACTTAAGATTTAATTAAAACTTTCTTTTCTTTCAATCAAACAGTCTTCTTTATGTGAAATTCATGTCTAAAATCTGGTTTGTGAGAACTTTTACTTAACTAGTAGTAAAGCAGTAGTACATTTAAATATTCTTTGTATATTCTTGTAGGCTTTCTACATGTTTAATTGAAAGAAAAGTAGGCACCTTTCTGTAAAATTAAGTAGACTTCTCTACATTATGCAGTACTTAAGAGTACTTTAGAGGTGTGAAATCTAGAACTCAAACACTTTCAGCTGTTTTGATTCTGGGAAGAATGGAGAAGATGAAAAATGGCAGTCAGATGAGGGCAGTTTCAAAGTGTTTGGAATTACGCAAAGTAAAGAAACTGGAAGTTGGGTAAGTATCTTACATTAATTGCCCATTTCCATTTTTTACATTACTGTTGGAATTCCTCCTGCAATCTAAACAGTGTGCTGCATTCCATCACTGCAGTAGCAGGCCTTGTGAAATGGTGCAGGCTGACTGCTCACTGAACTTTAGCAACACACATTATGTTCAGCTTGATAGCTTCCACAAACCAGAGAAAAGGGTGACCAAGATTCAGTGAAAGATTACAAGGCTAAAAGGCAGGCAATCTTGAAGATCAACTCTCATGCCTTGACCTCTTTACAATTCACCTCCTCTTCCTTTTAACTTAACCAGTACCAGCAGTAACCTGAGGGTGCTCTTCTGATGCTGGTAACCTTATACCTTAAGAGATCATAATGGCTCAGTTGTTATTCTCCAAAGCGTGGCCTTCAGGTATAAGAAGACTGATCCTTAAAGTTCCCCATGCTTCAAGATTCAGAACTGGAGTTTTTTTCTGTTAAAATTTGTCTAGTTATTGTGTTTTTTAAAGAGCCAACAAAATGAGACTCTTGGATTAACTGGAAAAGAAAACAGAATTATATTTGGAAAGAAAAGATACAGAGAAATTACAGAGAATACACAGCACATGATAGTAACCCCTTTAAATCTTCCCCATACCCAAAATTAAATCTATAATCCCTGGAGCTCCAATCCTCCAATGCCTCTGCCACCCATAGACCCAAACAAAGCCTCTGGAGGCTCCAAAACAGGCCAGCTCCTTGTGTTTGTCCTAACAAGTAGCTCCCACCAGACACAGCAGATGGGGAGAGTTAGCCTCACTGCCAGTTTACAAAAAGATAGCAGAATTTCAGAATTGAATAACAATTTTCTAGTCCCTAGAGGATTTTTAACCCTGTAGTTCCCAACCTGGGACAACAATTTTATCTTGTCAAGGACTATTCAGCAACATATTTCATGCAGTTTTGTTAGGTAGTAGAACTGGATACTGTCTGCAAGAACTAGCCACTAACTTCAGGAAGTGCTGTTACTTTTCAGCTCAATTTCTTTCAAGTAAGATCAGCAATAGAATTTGTTCTGTTCTAACTCAGAACAGGCCAGGCATTTCTCAGACCTGTAACAGCAGTTACGTGCTTACCAGCAGTTCTGGCTAAGAAGGTAAGTCAACTGGACTGGCAAATGTTATGCCCATCTACAAGGAGGACCAAAAGCAAGACATTGGGCACTACAAATCTATCAGACCTTAGTGTTAGGGAAGGTCATGGAGGAGATCACTTAGTGTGCCACTATGTACCATGTGCAGGGCAACCAGGTAGTGAAGCCCAGTCTGCATAGGTTCATGAGGGGCAGGTTCATCTTGACCAACATGATTTCCTTCTACAACAACCTGCTGGAGGATAGGGAAGACGCTGCAGAAGGGTTTGGACAGAATGGATCAATGAGCTCAGGTCAGTTGGATGAGGCTGAGCAAGGCCCAGGGCCAGGTCCTGCACTTAAGTCACAACAACCCCATGCAAAGTTGCAGGTGTGGGGCAGAGTGGCTGAAAACCTGCCCATCAGAAAGGAGCCTGGGGGTAGCAGTGGACAGCCACTGACCATGAGCCACCACTGTACCCAGGTGGCCAAGAAGGTACTCAGCACTGGTGAAGCCACAAGCTGAGTACTATGTTCAGTTTTGTCCACCCACTACAAGGACATTTGAGTTGCTGCAATGTGTCCAGAGAAGGGCAACAAAGCTGGTGAAGGGTCTAGAGAACAAGTTTTAGGAGGAGTGACTGAGGGAAGTGGGGTTGTTTAGTCTGGAGGAGACTACAGACCTCATGCTCCCTACAAACTACCTCAAACGAGGTTGTAGTGATGGGGGTGTTGCTATCTTCTCCCTAGTATAAAATGATAGAGCAAGAGGAAATGGCCTCAAATTGCTCCAGTGAAGATATAGATCCAACATTAGGGAAAACATCTTTACTGAAAGAGTGGTCAGTCATTGGAATAGTCTGCCCAGGGAGGAGGTGGAGTCACCATCTCTGGAGGTGTGTAGACATGGCAGCACAGGACATGGTTCAGTGGCTATGATGGTGTTAGCTCAATGGTTGGTCTTGATGATCTAAGAGGTCTTTTCCAACTGAGACTGCACTAGACTAACTAGAGATTGAGAAGATTTTGTGTTTCTCTACATTCATCCTAAAAAACAGGATCAAGACATTACTTACTCGATACGCTGACAGAAAGTCAGCTTCAGCTTTTGTAACAGCTTTTGTAAAGAAATCTGCAATTCAGAGTTAAGTTGGAGGCTGTCCAGCAGAAATTCTGGTTGTATCAGAGAAATATCTATAAACACAGCAAATAACAGCCTTAAAACAGATCAGTTCCTGAGGTAAAGGCTGCTCACTTAAGGAAAAAATACTTTTCATAGCTCACTTTTTTAGAGAGATGATGATGCTGTTAAGCAGCTCCAGACAGATAAATGCCATCATTCTGAGCTGAACCCATACAGCTGATAATTATTACTGGGGGCAAGGAAGAATTTTGGCCAGAACAGCCATATTTACTTTGCTGCTCTTTTTACAAGGCACATTTTTGGGTGAGGAAGTATGCAAGAGATTTAAAGAAACTGAGACAGGTCAGCTTCATGCTAGACAGAGTTTGGTAGCATCTGTCAGAGACTGCTCTTCATAAAAAATCAGATGTGCAGAAAATGTTCTTTCACAAGCTGACAAGAATCAGTATCTCTTAGACATGGAGGTTTGGGGAATGCAGAAAACTAAGAGTAAGAAGAGATTTAAAAATAAAAAAGCATTTAGACTTTTGACCCCTAGAAGTGAGGGGTGTACAAAAAAAAAAAAATCTTTACATTACTTATTTTCAGTAGTTGAGATGAGTGGGTAGCTCACAACTCACCTCATAGCCACTTTCAAGGACTTTTATCTTACTTTTCTACCACAAGGAATGCAAAATGTTTCTACTACCAGCACACTGATTGTTCTGGTAACGCCAGAAGCTGCACTGGCTTCAGTAAACTGGAGATAGGTATTTAAAAAGCATGAGCTACATTCTAAAATCTGAAACTACTCTACTTGGAACTATACTCCACTTACATTTTAATTTGTTTTGTGACCTAGGATTTGGCTGTCAGAGAAACCAGATTAGCGGCTTAGGCCAACTGACGGTTCCACTAAACTACTCCTGCACCGTGCTTGACGTTTTTTGTTGGCCAAGGCAAGGCTGAGAGGCATGAAGTGAAGGAAACCTTCTTCTGAGGTGCACTAGTCTCAGAGTGCCACTTCTAGTCTAGCCATTTGCTAACAGAACTATATTATATTCTAGTTTGTCCACATCAAACTTTTTAGCAATACATGTTAGCACTAGTTTGGTTATCTACAATTCATTATACAGAGTCACAATGTTCTTCCCAATTTCCACATATAAACTCGACTTTTAGGAGAACCAAACACTGTTAGTCTAAAAGCGATGCAGTTGTCTTTCCTCTAAGCATTTACAGAAGTACAAGTACAAAATAAATTTTTAAAATGCAGAAAGACAGCAATATATCCTATCCTGCTCTACTGCCTACACAAAGAAAAACGTACAGCTCAAGTGAACCAGTTGCAGATCACAAGCACAGGCTGTGTCCTGTGTTCTACTTTATTCAAGGGACAAAGAAGGTTGAAGTTAATCAGCTGATCAACCACCACCTGGAACTCATTAGTAGTTCACCCAGTGGGGCAGAGGCCAATTGCCCCAATTACTGACAGAAAGATTTAAGACACTCTAACAGCTAAAAGACGTTAAGGGGGGTGAAGAGAGTAGAAAGGGAGTGATCAGTGTTGAATGGCTGTTCACTGCTTGCTTTATGTGCTCGGAAAGCTCACAGATACAAAACTATGTACATGCCCCCAGAGATCACAATCTTCTACAAACAATCTACCTAAAGCACTGGGCTTACAGACAGGGAAAACAATACAGCAAAAGAAACTGAACTATCAAGGGCAGTGGTAGGCAAGGCAGGAAGGGATTTCTCGATTTTCTTTTTCTTACTGCCAGTGACACTACATTTAAGGAGCATTTTTATTTATCAGAAACAATTTTTCACATTTTTAGAACATAAGCTTTGTATTACATTAGATGTAAAGAGCTGGGGGTTTTTTTAATAGAAAAAAAAAAATATAATACCCTGTATATTTTAGAACTCTCACAGCAGTTGTTTTGCACTGATTCAAAAGACTCTCAGAAGTTCACTTAGCCAGAATTTGTAAAAAAATATTTGTATACTACACTGCTCCTGTTACTTGAGTATAATGAATAATGCCACAGCATAGCATATCTTCCAGTACTCATAAAAAAAGACAGGTTTCAGTGTAAGTTATCACCATGAGATGTGTGATCTTCTTTTCTATGTACTAATGATTAGAGATCTCATTTTCTGTCACTGATGACTTGTGTCTTAAGACACAAAGGGAGACAAAGAATGACAAGAAACTGAGCTTGCGAGCAGAGGCAATGGCCATTCACAGGACTCCCAACAGCATTAGACCCAGACACTATATTGGCTTGGTGTACTTTAACTGAATACTACTACTGCAGCACAGGCTTACATAATAAACAAAACTGAAGCCTTGATTTCCATGAGTCAGCAAAAAACTGCAGAACTCATTTAAGAAGCACAAAGAAAAGGAGACACTAAGAAGATGACTTCTGGCATTTAATGGAGAACAGTTCCTGACTGAAGCTATTTTCAGAGCTCTATCTCACTGCTCTCACCACTAAATGGCCTCTTGACTCATTAAAGGTCCTATATGCTACCCATTAGTTTGGTGTCCATCAGAAAGCTCACTGGTTATAATTAGAAGTTTATTCTCTCAGATCTCTCCATCACGACCTTCCAAACCAGCCTCTTCAGTTTAAGTTAAGCTTTGCCTTTTGGATACCTTAAAGCAAAATAAATAAGCTTAGATACATGTGGTCCCTTTATCCTAGTACTCCAGGTTCAGAAAGTACTGTATCTACTGTTAAGTTTCAGTGACTCAGTCAGAACAGGCATACAGTAACCCGCATATGTTAAAAGAACAAAAATGCACTAAGATTAATTTGAGGGGAAAAAAAAAAAAATCCACCTTGTTCTATGAGGGAGAGAAGTTACCAGAGATGCTGAAATTTGATACAGAATGCCTTCCACACTTGAGGCAAAAACCAAGCAAAATTGCTGTTTAGAACATCCTCTTTGTCTTGGAAAAGGATAATGTAACAAAAACCTATGACTCTTCTTCAGGGATGGCTACCTATCATCTCAAAGCTACCTTATAAGATCAAGCAACCCCTGGGTGGCTTCCCTGAAAGCTGCATGATTAGGAACACCAGCCAAAAGGCAGGAAGCACTAAAATGTATGGTAAGCCTAGCAAGACCCATTGTTTCAGCAGCACTATCACAGAAATAACACTGAACTGATATGGCTCTTGCATACTTGTGGTTGTTTTTAGCAGAGCCAGGGTTTATAGCCATTCCAAGGCCTGACATATCTGCCTTTAATTTGAAATTTAAAAATTGCTAGGTATCAAGATGCTACATGGAAACAGGACATGCCAAAACTGTGCTGAAGCACAATACAGATAAAACTGAAGCACCTAAACACACTTCTGAGTCAGACTGATTCCTGGTTACTGACTTTTACAGATTAATTGGCGAAGTCTGTAACAAAGCAAGACCAGCTTCTTCTACTGGTCGTTTCAAATCCTGTAACTTAGCACAATAACAGTATTCGCAACAAACAGCATCATAATTTTCCTATATCACATTCTGCAAAAAGAAGCTTACTTGGGGGTCTAGTTTTGGCCTTCATATGAACAAGGTGTTTCAATTTTAAAAGCTGGACCTGACTGTGCTAGACAACATTGGCAAAAGTGTTTTGAAAGACGCAATGCAGTTTATCAACAGACAAGTTTTAGTTGTGTGCCTCTGGTATCAGTCTTGTAACTTAGACAGGAAAATTCATCCCAGAAAGTGGGTCAAATCATCATCAGCTGATAAACAAGTTGGTGAGCAGAAGATCCTTAATATAAGCATCACAGTTTTTAAACTACAGGACTACACTAGCTGGAAAATTTGCTGTGGGTCTACTCACAAGTGGGACAGAGAGGTCCTATTTCTGCAGCTGAACTGATCAACATTGCCTAAGGCAGTGGCAACTGCGTTGCTCCAACAGAAGAGCATAATATTGTATCTTATGGAAGTCTTGCTTCTCCAGAAAAGCTTTGCATAGTTTTAAATTGTCATAAAACTAGAGTAAAACTAGTCATTTGCTCGTCATCCACTACGTGACTTTTTAGTCTTGGTGGATTTTTCAGTTTTGTCTTCAGTCAACTGTTTTACCAGATTATACCCCAAGAAGGAAGAGCTTCCTTTGCTTGGAGAGAAAAACGCCTAATCCATGGCAGTAGCACAAACCCCCTAAGCAGATACAGCAATAATCGGTTCCACAGCAATGAATCTGACTTATTTTAGAGCCATACAGTATCCTGGTCACGTATCTTGTCAATAAGATTCTATGTAATTGTTTGGCACTATTTTTTTCCTTCCCCAACATCCAAAGTGAGTTTATTTTAACTCTGCTGGACTAGTTCTGGAAAGAGTCCAGCAGAGTTATCTGTTGTCAGAGATAAAACCAAACCACTTGGAAGGTTACAATTCTCAAGTTCTGTAACCAACAGGTACCATCCAGAGTCAGGTTCTCTTCTTGATACTGCTCGCATGGCTCCAGCACAGACAGTCACAGCTGTAACAGCTATTGCCCTGTTATCAACATTTGTTCAGTGCAACAGTGCACCTACATAAAACTATGCCATGTCAGGCAACCAGTATTTGTCTTTACTTCTCCTTCCATCAGGGCTGTGATAGTGCCATTTTCAAACCAAGCTGCTTTTTGTCAATATAAGTTCATACTACTCAGCTCTTTAAAACCAGGTGTACTGAATCCACTCAGCAAAGGCTCAACAAGCATGCAAGCAGCTGTTAAGATGAGGAAAAACCTCTTCAGCTATGAAAGAGCTATTTTATCATTTAGTTGTAGGTGGCACTACATTTTCTACAGAAAATATTCCAGAAGCCCCTTTCCTCCTGTTCCCTTAAGCAAAGGTCACCATCTTCATATAAGGATGCTGCACAAGCCCTTCCGTCTGTTTAAGGTACAAGAGTCACCAGGACTCATTGAGCTCACAAGGAACCTCATTGCTGACAAGCATCTGCTCTTGTGCCAAGAGGGAAGAGCACAGTGTTGAGATTTGGCTCTTGGGCAGGGACTGGAAGGTCAATTAATATTTACCCATTGCTGTAAAAATCAACTGCAAGAACTTATCTCCAGCAATTAGTCAGAGTACAAGAGATACTCAAGCAGTAACTCCTGGGATATCAAGAGCCCAGCTGCTGAATTTCAATAGTGTTCATTACCTAGACAAGTTCTAACCTGAATCTGTTTTGCAGACTTCCTAGCAAGATGGTCTCTGGGTAGAGCATCATTCTTCATGAGGGGCAGAAACAAAAAAATTACTGTTGCCAAGAACAGTAACCAAGGGCAATGTCACAAGGGACAGTACTGACTCTCATATGTTTGAGAAAGCACAGTAGGAGAGGGAAGATGTTCCCTGTTTCAGGTTACAACTATGTTTCCAATGAGCTGAGTGTCAGCTTAATTAGTATTACCTTGTGGTACCTGGTGGACAGAGTCATTTTAGGAGAAGCTGTTCTTTCACATGAACTTGTTGGAGCTTAACAACGTATTCATGCACTAGAAAAAGATTTAGCACCCACATAATGTGGAAAAATAGGATGGTGACATGTATCAGTGAGTCACAAGTAATAGAGGAGGAGGTTTTATTTGAACTAGGGTAATGAGAAAGTGATAACCCACATAGGAGGCTTTCCTTAACTGAACAGCAATGCCTTAACCATCAGAGATGGCTGCTTCCAGTGAAGGCAAGAGCAAACACCCCCAAAAGAAAGAACAGCTTTACTGTAGCATGTGCAGAGTGGCCCAGCCATCTCATGATCCCAGGTCACATACTGCAGAAGCAAACTTCTCTGCCCTATATGCAACCACCTCCTGTTTAGTGTATCGCCCTGTATCACAGAATCATTGTGGTTGGAAAAGATCCCCCAGGATCATCAAGTCCCAGCACTATCCCTACACTACAAAATTCAGCCTTAGCCATATCCTCAAGCACCACATCCAAAGAACTTTTAAACACATTCAGGGTTGGGGTTCAACCACCTCCCTAGGCAGCTCATTCCAATGCCTGACCACTCTTGCTGGGGAAAAAAATGTTTCCTAATGCCCAGTTTAAACCTACCCAGACACAGCTTGAGGCCACTCCCTCTTGTTCTGCCGCTAATGACCTGTGAAGAGACCAGCAGCAGCCTCCCCACAATGTCCTTTCAGGTAGCTGTAGACAGTGAGGTCTCCTCTCAGGCTCCTCTTCTTCAAACTAAACAGCCCCATCATCCTCAGTTGCTTCTCATAAGATCTATTTTCCAGGCCATTCACCAGCTTTATTGCCCTCCTCTGCACTCACTCCAGCACCTCCACATCCTTCTTGTAATGAGGTGCCCAAATACTCAAGGTGTGGCCTCACCAGAACAGAGTACAAGGAGACAATCACCTCACAAAACATTCCATAAGTCTTTAAACGGTAAGCTTAAAGTTATGTAAGCATTTATCATTTCTGGGTTTAGTTCACTGGGTTTAGAACTGAGAGACCAGAACGTCTCTTCTCTTACCCAGAAGCAGATTCACAACAAAAAATGGTAAGACTGCCAAACTGTCACCTTCCCAGTCCATCTTCTGGCCACCTACCAGCCTCCTTTTTTTGCACATGTACCTCCTGCAGCTCAGAGAGCCCCAGCAGCAAAGCATCAGACAGACTCACTGTTACAGAATGGCTCAGCAGCAGGGAAGTTTTCAGCCGGTTTCTGATACAGCACAGGCTAGAGAAACAAAGTAACATCCCTACACATAGACCAAACAATTAGATACAGAAGTTTAGAATTCTTTACTGTTGACTGTTCTATTTTCTTTTTTACTATTTCCAGGACATTGCAGAGGAGAGGATCAGAACAGTGAAGGACCAAATTCCCTAAACATAATATTTTTTTTTCTCATTTTAGGTTTTACATATATATTATTGCATTATATCTGCAATCACATATTGATAAGTATACTCCCTAATTACATACCAAAGCTTGTCATTGATTGTATAATCAGGCAAGACAGTAACTGAAGAAGCACAATTCTGTTGTATTGCATCCTTGAACTCAGGCATGAACTACAACATGCACAATACCTGATGCGAATTGTCCTGGAGTCTAGCACTACAGAGAATGTTTTCCTTATTGCTCCAGCCACTTCTGCCACACTTAATTTAATCTGACTTGATCTTTGTGAGAGTTAGGTCTAAAGGTCAATGTATTTAATAGTTCTCCCACTCATTAGATAAATACTTCTACAACTTTGTTCCTTAAGGGTTGTTTACCTGCTTTGATTTGAAGTCAACCAACAGGCCTGTAAGAGCAGCTTATATGTATGAAGTCACAAGCTAACTAATGAAGTTATCAGAATAAGCTGTGGGTTTTTTTGCATGACAAATTGTAAATCTAGTAAACTGTAAGAATCAAGTCCAGTATCAGTGAAAAAAGTTTTACTACTGCCTAGAAACATCATTCTATTTACACATATGTGTCACGCTACATAAAATATGCCTCCATTCAGAAAAACAAGGAGGGACAAACAACAAACATATGCAGAAGGAAACCCTGCAGTCTAGACCACTCACGCTTGCCAGTGACAGAAGTGAACACTTTCTACTGGACAGCACAGAGTAAGGGAGCTGTTGCCTGCAGCACTGCAGAGCTGCTAAAGGGGATGCATCACACACAATCCAGCACTACAGATCTGCACACTCGCAGTAAGCAGATACAGCCTCACTGTACTATTTAGGGTCTGATATTGCAGAAATCTGCACACTTCTCTTTTTTTAGGTTGCAGAATATGAAACTACTTTAACACTGAAATTAAATTCTTTCATTTTAGAAAGAAAGAATTAACATCATAAGACAAAGAGTTATTACTTCAGGGCATCAAAAATTGATTTGCCTGAATGCTTTCTCCTGTCCTGTGCAGAAAGACAGATGGAGGGAGTTTCTGTAAGGCAAATGAAGAGCAACCTTAGACTCAAATTTCAGGCCACCAAACTGATACGATAGCTTAACTCCCCAAAGGGAGAGAGAGATGTTCTCTCTTGTGCCATCTGCTCTTTCCTGATCATTTTCTCAGTTGCTTACCTACAGCTCCATCTTGGACACCTGTCAGACCTTTCAATAAACACATTTAAGTCACCAAAAATCACAGTAAAGCTGTTTCCCCCCTTCCTTTCCTTTGGAAAACTTCTATTGGGACAGTTGAACCTCCACAAAGAACAGTTTGACTAAAACAGTAATTAAGTCACAGACATACTCAGCAAGTCATCTGCTTCCACTGTGATGAGCTTATAGGTAAGGCAGTTCACTGTAACCTAAAGTGACATCTGCAGCGTTTTTCTGTCCAACATTGCTGAGACAAGGATTTTTTTTTTTTCTCGCTCATCTTCACTTACTATAGGGAAGCTACAGGCAGAAGAGGAGCAGAAAAAAGGTGACAGTAAGAGTTACCTTGAGATCATGAGTATGCTACTGATAGCCGCTTTTGTGGCAGAATGGACTACACCACCAAGCCAGCTGAAGCTGGTCTAGATAGCTGTAACCTTTCAGTATGACACAGTTAAGTTTTCTCCTGGAGACTCCATGGTCTCTTTAGTGGAGATACTAAATAAAGTACCAGGTTATCATTACCTGCAAGTCATTTTATCAGGGCAGTTACTGAGTCATTTCAGCGGGGAAGGGCAGTTTAAACATAAGTTACAATTAAAGAACACAGCACAAGCCCTTCTAAACCAAAACAGATCCAAACACACATGCTCAAGAATTATGTGATTCTGCACAGGAGCCACAAAGGCTGGGAAGAGAATTTAGTCTTACGTCCAGTAGCTTTCCCATTCTAATACTGACATACTTTGTCTCAGCCAGGGTTTCACTGAAACTCTTAACTCAATGTCCCTAAAGATGCAGGTGTCAGAGATTTCATGTTTAAAACTGCTAGCCTTTTGCCCCCCACTAGTTGGAAGTAACCAAGCCCAAGGAAAAACAAAGTCTGTCAACCCTCCGGCACACAGAGGCATCCGTAACCCAAATGCTACACTGTGGCCGGGGAAGGTGTGTGAAGTGATATTACACCTCAAGGCAAGGTCAAGAATTTACCTCATAGGTAGC
>VWZI01015188.1:66775-82370 GCA_013396835.1 Psilopogon haemacephalus | reverse complement strand
AACTTTGGGGCAGAAGCTGAGGAAACCGTTATTCTTCTAACTGGGCAACTCTCACATTATACATCTCTTGTAGTTGTAATTTTAATGTTTTGCTTTCCTTGAGCACTCAAGATTATTTAGGATACGCACATATGCTTCAAACAGACCAGAGTATATGCATAGTGCAAAACCTTTCCAAATTAGGACAGTTATCAAGACAGACAAGACTGCTTTACTGGATGTAAAGGCAGAACAGAATTTTAAACCCTGCTACAGCATAACTTTGTAAAACTTCTGATCTGCATAAAGATTGCTCTTACTGGATCATATGGATCTCCTATCACTCTCGAAAAGTTCAGTCTCATACAACAGTTATTCAGAACAATGCATTCTTCACCATAATATTTTCTCTTTAATGCCATTTAAAGGTACCACTGCTATCAGAAGCATCTAAGAAGATAAAGTACGGCTCATTATTTTCATACTGACTCTAGACGCATTTTCAGTCAACAAAGACTTCATGAGGCAGATCTCTTTGACTAAGCACGACAAAAACGTGCTTACATGTATTACTGATGTAATTAAGTTGCAAACATTTTATTAAGAAGCAAATACCCCGAACTAGCACTTCCTACACCTAGCCAAGAAGTACATCTTCAGACAGTGAAGACATTCCCTGGGAGTCTCCCTACCAGTAAGTCCCAACGAATCACAGTTCTACAGAGTAGAACTTCCCCTTGGCAGTTTGATAGCTAGCATCATTACTTAAACATTGCCGTTACAAAAAATGGAGAAAACTAATGCAAACCGACAGGTCATGACGTAGTTTCAACAGAGCCAGAGAATGATACAGAAGAAACATTAGGAAGGTGATATTATTTGGACTAGCCACGACAAGCATTTGCAGCGTTGTGGCAGTGTGCTGCGGCTTTTACGGTCAAACACATGGTCATCAGCGCAGCGAGACACCACTCCTACCCCACACGAGCCCCTCAGCGCTGCAGAGATATGAGAACGCGAAATCGTGTTCTAATATATACCTCGTTTCACTTTCAGACTCAAAATAGAGCACTAGTTTAGTCTCACATACAATTCATATGTTAAACTCAATCCCTACTGCACAGACTAATCACAGACTGTTAGAGACTGGAAAGGACCTCCAGAGATCATCGAGTCCAACTCCCTTGCCAAAAGCAGGATCTAGGGCAGTTCGCACATGAATGCATCCTAGTGGGTACTGAAGCCTGCAGAGGAGGCTTCACAACCCCCCTGGGCAGTCTCTTCGAATACTCAAATCATTCTCATCGTGAAGTCTCTCTTCATGTTGAGACACTGGGATGACGCCTGTTTCTCTTTTCAGAGCTGCTTGCGGACCCAACACGGGTAGCACACACATCCTAGGCTGCAAACACCTGCCTTTTACCACAACCCATTTGTAGCTGACAGAAATGGTTAGAGAACGAAGACTACGGACATTAGAGACAAGAGGGAGTTCTAGATGTCACCAAATCAGAGGCAGCAGCTCCCTCCCACCAGACTTCTTTTCCAAGCCCGAGGCCCCGGCGGGTGGGGGGAACGGCAGTGACCAGATTCCTCCAGGAGAGGACAGAGAAAGCGGGGCGGCGGAGAAGGGAAGGGAAGGGAAAGAAGGCGAGAGGGTGAAAGGAAGCGGGCGAAGGAGCAGCAGGCAACAGTGGAAGCAGCAGACAGGCATAGCCAATGCGCAGACTGGAAGAGGACCCGCTCCGGGGTTGTGCCTGGTGCCGCAGGGAAGCGAGCATGCGATTAGCCTGGTATCGTGCAGGAGGGCAGCGGACCGCAGCGTCGCGGGGACGGTTCCCCTCGCCCTCTCTGCCGCCCACCGACGTACCCAGAACCACGCAGATCACATCCAGCGCCACGAAAGGCAGCCGCGTCCTGTCAAACATGCCGGCAGCGCCGGGCGCCCGGCTTCAGGCGCGGCGGCGGCGGCAGCGCCTCCTCCTCGCGCGGCGCGCTGACAGCCTCTGCTCAAGGGGCGGGAGCGGAGGATGCAGGGAGGGGCTGAGCCGCGGCTTGCACTGCGCTCCAAACCAAAGGCGCCCGCCCCCTGTGCTCCGGCCCCACAGCTGCTGTCTCCCGCACTGCGCCACTACCACGGCTTCGGCACGCACCGCGATTTTAAACCAGTCGGGGAGGAGGGGAAGGGAGGGGGAAGAGCGGGAGGGGGANTCTGCCAACCCTCCCCGCAAGGCCGTCTGCAGCGCCGCAGGAGACGCCCTCGTCGTAGAGGTCTGGGTCGGATTTCTGTATGCGCACAGCCTCAAGGCACAGCGGACCCGCACCCCGCCCGCTGCAGCGCGACAACCCCCGGCGCCAGCGCAGTCGTGCGGCTGTCGCAGGGCAGCGCCGCCTCGAGGGAGGTTTTGCCTCTGCCTGCTTAGCCCTGCCCTGAGGTGGTATGGGCAGTGGTAGTGAAGTGTCGCTCGGCCACCCGCTCCTTTCGGAAGAGTTGCCGGGTGAGAAGACACCCGAGACGGGTGTCAGTGGCGTCCGACTGCGGCCGGAGCATTTTTTTTTTTTAAAGCTGTTTCCACGTCTGGAAGAGTTTCGGAAAATTGTAAAAGCTCTGAGAAGTTTAAGCCCAAGCCGAAACAACCATTTTTCCCCCTTTTTGAAAGCTTTTATTTGGAATTAAAACAGCGACCAACACGAAGAAAGTATTTTTTTGCATAACCACATTGTAATTATAACAGCATTTGCCACAAAAGCAGATAACTGTAGTTGCCAGTGATGTTAGTGCTGTTGGGCACACTCAGGCCATCTTTGGTTTGTCACAGGTAATTGCAGGTGGGGTGAGCAACACTTCCCTCACTTGAGGATCAGGCATAAACTCTTACATAATTTCTCATTTATTCCACTCTAATTCTGTAGAAAGCTTCACTTTGTATCCTAAAGGCTGAGTAACAGGCTTGGCAGATCAACAAGGAAAGCAAATTCTGGAGGTGGAAATGGCTTGCTAAATACGCTGTATCTTAATTCAACCATGCTGCTTATAGAGGTACTTAAAGCAGTTCCACGGAGGATATGTAAACAAGCTCTAAGTAGCAGCGTATATAGGAACTCCTCATTTCCGCTCAATGCCTAGGTAGCATGCCAGCTGCAAATCAGAATGGGTGCTTCTAGAGATTAAAACTACCCTTGATTTCTGTTAGTGCAGTGTAATTTACAGAGTACATTTTCCTTTATAAGTATTCTGAGATGGTGTAATGGAGGCAGAAACTCCAGTGTTGCCTAAAATGTAGGAAGTAATGGAACAAATTTGAGTACAACCTGTCAAGAAAATTTGGCTTATCTTTGTAAGAACTGCTGCTGAAAAAAAGACTCTCTGATCTGATCTGCTCTGCTCTCAAAGTACAGAGAGAGAGGGGGTGGGTGTGAAATTTTTCACAAGATCTCAGTTCAGGTGTAGATAACATCACCAAGGTTGCAAGATTATTTAAAAAAAAAAAAAAAAAGGTCAATGCAAACATTCCAGACACAACTGTAATTGCTTGCTTCAGTCCAAAAGCATCACATTAATCCTGTGGGCTAAACAGCAAACAATTCTCCTAATCCACACCCCAATGCAAGTAAATTAGACACCAAAGAGGTTGCACTAATTTAAATTTATCTCTTCCCAGAAGAATGTAAGCAAGATAGTTATTACACTTTAAAACACCTGGAAATTGGGCTGCCACAGTACTGCACTTAATCATGCTTTATCGTTTTAGCAATTTCTACATTTCTGTTTCACCCTTGAGACATAGCTTGCCTGGGGGCATCATCTCTGCAATCTTCTGCCAGAACTCAGGAGAGAAAGCAGTCACTCAGTTCCCCTCCAAAGTTTCCATTGCACAAGGGATATGAGCCTTGCTGTTGCAACCTTATTCCCACCACGAGGCTTACCGTGCCTTGGAAACCCCCTGCTGAGCACAATTTGAGGGATTAAGTTAGCAGTGCACTGGTCAAAGCTCTCAAGAAGCCTTTTCTAGGCCGTAAGATATGGACAATTACTAAGCATGCGAAGCACACGAAACAACGGAAACACGTTCAGCCTCATACATTGCTAACCCTACGTTACCCTAAGGCTGTGAGAGTGTGAGTGCTGCTGAAGAGCTGGGGCTCTTTAGCGTAGAGATGAGGAGACTGAGGGCTGTTTGTAAATATGTAAAGTGCGAGTGCCAAGAGGATGGAGTCAGGCTCCTCTCACAACGCCCAGCAACAGGACAAGGGGCAGTGCGTGGAAATTGAGGCATAGGAAGTTCCATGTAAGCATGAGGAGGATTTTTTTCACAGTGAGGGTGACAGAACCCTGGAACAGGCCTCTCAGGGGGTTGAGGAGTCTCTTTCTCTGGAGATATCCAAGACCTGCCTGGATATCCGAGGTTGGACTGTATGATCTTTCAGGGTCCTTTTCAGCCCCTAACCTTCTGCCATCCTCAGATACGTTGTTACTTCACATACAAAGGATAAAACTGAAGAGGTGGGTGAAACTCCGCATACATAAACACCTTTAACAAATACTACAGTATCTGCATCAACAATGCCTAGGGTAGCAGAAGTGGCAAACTGATTCTCCTTGGACAGAGGACATCTGGAGCAATATATTCCAGAGAGGATGAGAGATGCTTGATTATAAGCACAAATAGAAGTTCTGTTCAGCAGCAGCTGGAGATTAGGGAGTTTTAAGTACATGACACAAATACCAGAGCTTCTGAAGTTCATTTTCTTCTGGTCCTGTGAGAATTTTGTAGTATATTCTGACTTTGTGGCATTTTTGCTGCCTAGGATTTGCTTGGTGTATATCCCTTGCAGCCAGGCAGAGGATTCCCACCATTCTTAACCAACATAGCAACTCAATTACATCAAGTTATATCTGCTCATGCTGTGCTAAGGAGCAGATTTGAACTGGGGCAGTTTTGGAAGGGTTCAAGTAAAATTAGACCAGCAGACAGAGATCATTAGTTAGACTTTATCCCTTCAATAAATATTATTTTTAATAGTTTGATATTACTCTCTTTTCTCTTTTTCCTTCCTTCCTTCCTTCCTTCCTTCCTTCCTTCCTTCCTTCCCTCTCTTTCTCTCTTTCTCTCTTTCTCTCTTTCTCTCTTTCTCTCTCTTTCTCTCTCTTTCTTTTTCTCTCTTCCTCTGTTTTTATTGAGAGCCGTGAGCAGCAGAGAACCGCAAGAGCAAGTTAAAGCTCTATTCACGTCTTCATTTTTTTCTAGATCTTCTATGAGACATTATCTTCAGTGTTTTGCCTATCCTTCTTAAAAGAGACTAAACTCTCAGGAAGTTTATCATCAGTCTGTAGTGGTGCTTGCCTGGCACTAAATTGCAATTTACATTTAAATAGATCAGCTGCTTTAGTAAATGATGGGACTTTCCCAGGCTTGTTTCCCTGCAGCTTGATCTAGGGTGGGAGTCAATAGCTCTGAATGATCCCTTATCACTCAGAGAAGGGATGAGAGGGTCACAGGGGATAGTTCTGGGAAACAGTCGTCTGGGTGCTCAGGGAAGAGATCACCAGGCCTAGCAGAGCGCCAGGGATGCTATTAGGAAAGATATCGAGAGCAATCTGTCAAATGTTACATGACACATTCCTGAATCCTGGAAATCCCACGTCAAAATGTGTAAGTAGCAGAGAAAGCTCAATGGAGGGGAAAAAAGACTTGTAGGCATTGTATACAACTGCTTTAATGCAAGAGAAACAAAATAGGATTTTTCAGCATGGAAAGGGAATGATGGAAGAAGAAAAGGCTTTATAAAGTACAGTTCTATAAAATCATGCAATGCTGGATAAGGTTAAGTGTGAAACAAGTATTCACTACTTAGTATCAGATAAGAACTGGAGGGAACCTGTATAAGGTGCAGATAATAGGACTCATTTACATGAGAATACCACGGAATTAATTGTCACAGAGTACTGTGGAGAGAAAAATTGCAAAGGAGCCAAAAGGCACAAGGTAAATTTGCGGAGGAGAGGTCCACAGTGGGTGCTGTTTGTTTAAGAAATACCAGAACTGCTGATTTCCAACACTTAGAAAGTTCTGATAGGGAAGGGTCATTTTGCAAGGCCTTGTTCCTAAAGTCTCCCTAAGTATCTGCCTCTGGCCACTGATGCATGGCATTGGGCTGGATGGACTTGATCTGAATCTGATTCTTGCACATTCATAGTTGGTTGGTAGCCATAGTGTTAACACTTCAAAGTACATAGCAGAGATGAAATAGTTCAGTCTTGCTTGTAATATTCTGACTCAGAGTGCAATGATTTTGTGTGGTCATTTAGAATTTATTTGCCAAAACTCCACTCATACAAGACGTTCCTACCAAGGAAGAAAGTCTGCCAAGATGGCCCTTCTGAATTTCTCTTACAGTTTTTGTCCAGGGCATAGGATTTGCCCCTTGTGAAATGACACACATTATTATAGGTAGTCACGAGAATTGGACCTCTTAAGTCAGGTGACACACCTTGTGGAGGCAGAATACCACCAAAAAAATCTTACCCTCATATCTCTTCTTTTGTTTGGCTTGGCCATTTAGTTGTTTTTTTCTTCTCTCCTCTGTTTCCTATTTGGTTTGGATGTCCAAACATATACAGAACCAGGCTGCAGGATTCATGTCCTCTGGCTTCTGATATCCTCTCTCTCCTCTTCTTGGTCATGCTTTCCAGTCAAACCAGCCAGCAAAACAGAGGTAACTCTGGCAGCAGTGATGGTAAACCAGTTGCATAATGGTTTTTGCAGCAGGGTAAACCAGTTGCATAATGAAGAATTTGCAAGTGATGTATCAAAGGTACCCATTATGCATCTAAACCAGTAACTCAGCCTGGTTCTGTATATCTTTGGTTATCCATGTATCCACTTGAGCAGAGAGAAGAAGATAAGCTTGAAGGAAAGTGTGTCTTGTTTGCTCCTCTTCCAGGTACATCTCCAGGTACTTCAATGGCTTATCAAAACTGTGCATCCAGAATATTGCAGCTAAGTTGTCTGCTCCTGCTGCTTGTCCCTGTTTGACAGCAATAGCCTCATCCCTGACTCTTTGCTTTCTTCCAGCAGCAATCTACACTGGAATCATTGCCGGACAGCAGCTCCCACTCCTGTACCACCCAGGGTAGCTTAGGTACCAGCAGAAGTACCAATGGTATGGCATGGGAGCATAAAGACCCAAAGAGAAGTAGATCTGAGGTTTTTTCCTGACCTAATTCTTACATTGCTGCAAGGCCTATGAACAGTCTGACTGCTGCCTCTTCAGTTCCATGCATCCCCGTCACTCATTTATATTGAAAAGACTTTGGAACAGTAACAGTCCCTTGCACTGTACATGTCTTAACATAGTCAGTTGACACTGCAGACGTTACTGTAGTAGCTTAAGCCACATTCATTGAGTTACACTCCGAAGCTAAGGCCAAACTAATATGGTGGGAATGGCTACAGAAGGATGTCTATAGGGGAACTTTTGCAACATTTTTAGTAATTCTGTTATGCTGTTGTAGTTGTCAATGTTGCTTTTGTTTGAGCTCTTCCAATTTATGTGTTGTTTTTCTTTTTTTCACTGTGCCACAGATCCAAAGGAATTTATTCATAGTTCACAGTACTTCATTGTTGTTGTTTTCTTAAGACATTATGATATATTGGATAAAATTCAACCTTGGACACATCTCCCTGCACTGATATAATGAAAATACAATAGCCTAGTACATAAATAATTGCAACCACAAAAGTAAATTATGAGTGGGCTTTGAAAGTGAAATAACAATAGGGGAAATGTCACCAACACCCTCAAGCTGGCAGAATCAAATAAGGCAAAAAGAAACACACTTCAGTGGTGATTGCGGAGGACATTTATTTCTTGCATCTCTGAATTTCTGGCTTCTTCACAGAGCATGATCAAGGTCAGTTCCTGCTCAAAACAGACAAGGGTGGAGGAGAGTAACAAATGCAACATTAATTATGTGAAATTCCTCTTCAAAGAATTATGTGAGGATTTGAGTCTTGATACAGCCATTATCTAATGAAAGCTTTTGCCTCTCTTCTTCAAAATAATATGAGACTCCTTGAAACACAAAAAGCTACAGTTGTACCTGCTCCAACATACAGAGTATTCAGTTACTGAAAACACTTCCTCTTAATTTTGGTCCTAAGTAGGACCTTAGTTTGATTCCTGAGTTGGAAATGTGGGATTTCACTTTGCCATCTTTCCCCTTTACACTGATCCCTTGTGCCAACAGTAGATTCAGTGCCTTAAGCTACAAGTTAATGGCTCCTGTAATCTATTGCCAGAGAACAGAATGTCCAAATTATAATGAAGCTCTGACCAGTAGGTATTTACTGTGTAACACCAACACTAAGAGGTCCCAGTAAGATTCGAGCTAGTTGTGCCATGTGCTGTACACACTCACAGCCACTGTCTCAAAAACCTCAGAACAGCATGAAAGAATTATTTTCTACATCAGCAAACGAGCCTTGATTTTGCTGCTGTTTTCCTTGAGGTGTTAATTCTGAGACAAGGAATTAACCTGTCCCATATGAGTCATCTGTGCTGATGAAAGCATAAAAATATCCTCTTATCTCGTGTTTTATCTTTATTTTCCACGCTGCTGTTTCTTTCCCAACTAGAATAGCAACAATAAAAATAAGTGAAGTCAGCACTGGGCAGGGATGTTGTAGTGTCTGGAGAACCAGAAACAGTGGAAGCAGGGAGGAGTTTCACTTACGTGCTCTGGCTCCTGTAGGCAGAGCAAGCATTTGGCAATGCAGAGAAAAAGGACTGCATCTGCCAGAATAACTTTTATGGGACACAACTGTTCCAGTGATTGTTTAAGATCCATATAATACTCTTGAGTTAATGCTTGCATTGAGATGTTTGTGTTAGCAGATAGATGTTCACAACTGCATGTTTCCAGACATCTGTCCAGTGACTGCACATCTGAACAGTTTGCTGAAATTTGGTTCAAGGTCCATGAGGTCCTTGGGCTCCTGAAATTACTTCCAAGGTTTGTAATAAATTGTGCTGCTGGAGTGTTCTGCAGTTAAGCTATTCTCACATGATAGAAACAATGTGTGCTGCACTGCACTAAACCTACTCTATGTTATTTTAACTTTTCAGCCTTTGAAAGCATTCAGAAGGGAACAAACTTCCTGAAGAAGGTCATACTTACAGACGTTACAAAAAAAAAAGAAGAAAACCTGGGATGATACCTACAAATTATTACCTGCCCAGTGCAAGAATAGTGGATGAAGTAATTTTGATCTTTGCTGTAATTTGAATTAGTCACGAGGAAGAATTGTGTAGATATGAGCAGTCTCTCAAATTTCCAGATAATCCTGGTTGAGTTGCTTATCCCCATACATATTTTTTTAGCCCTGTAGAAGGAGTGAGGACTCGAATGTGCAATTCTATGAGGTTAAGTGGTGGTGTCTGGGAGGGAGGGGTTAATTTTCAAGCACAAAAGGCATTGCAGTGTTGTTGAATTTCCCTTCCTGGTGCATACACAGGCTTGCGTCAGAGTGTGAGTCAACAAACAGGTGGCGTGGGCTTTTAAGGAGCTTGGGCTCGAATGGGAATGAGAGTCATGAGCTAATGTACACCTTATGCCCTGTTCCCTTCTGCCAGGTGGGGAAGACAGAGCTGCTGCACTGCAGGTAAATACTCTGAATATTAATGTCATAGAAATTAAAAGGACTCAATTACTACTGTAATGGATATAGATTCAAGGCACAGGATTCTTTTGTTCTTTTGTTCCTCGCTCTAATGCTATTATTATAATAGAATTTAAAAGTAATAATCTATTCCCAGGCATAGATATGAGTTTTTGTTCAGCTGATAGCTTTCAGATGGAAACCCAAATTATATCAGGTAAGATCTGTTAAGGTAGCAGTGCATCAACATCAACAATAAATAGCTGAGATGGTTGCTCTTATAAACAGTGTTTTATAAAACACAGAAAAATGGTGCAGATCCATGCAAGCATAAAAAGCCAGTGTGACAGCTGCCTTGTGTAGGATCAATTTTCTGGGGAAAAAAAAAACAAAACCAAAACCCCCCACAAACAAACAACCCCCCCCCCAAGAAAAAACAAACAACAAACAAACAAAAAGACAAAACACAGACAAGAACAGAGCAACCTTATCATAGAATCCTTGCACAAATCAGTAGGGCAAGATATGCTTACTGCATATATACTTCGTATAACCATAGAAATTAAGAGGCATAAAAAGGCCATGCAGTTGCTAAAAATAGGGAGATAGGGAGTATCCCAACCCAGACTCAGGAATTGGCATAGGGTATGTGCTACTGGCATTCATCATGAACCTGATCTTTGTTTTGCTTAAGAGCCCATGAAGCGTGTGATAAAGTAAGTTATATTGGATCAGCTACAGCAAATTGGCAGAGCTGCCCAGGACTGGACATACTTTTTCATTGCCCAGTCTTAAAAAAATGTTGTAACTGTGAGTCATATAATATAGGTGACACATACATTCTGAGTGGCATTTCACCTCTGTGTTTCTCTGCTTTCAGAATAAAAGCTAAGAGCAGGGCTGTAAGTAGCAGTGGAAAAATTACATGGTAAAGGCAGATAAAGTCAGGTCTATAAGATATGTTAGAATCTTAAAAAGCAATGTGTGTGATGCAAGCCAATTTTAATATTGTCTGCTACGTATATCCACAGTATGTTTTCTATCAAGTAATTTGTATTAACCATTGTTTAAATAAAGAAATGTATAGAATTATAAAATCCAAATATCTTTAAAAAGCAGACGTCAACTCTATATGCTAAAGAAGCCTGTTGACTTTATCATGTTTCAAGACAACCAAGATAAATGGTTCTGAGCAAGGACTTGGAGGTTGTAGCTTTCACTGCAAGTTTGTTCCATGTGTTAGAGAAAAGGGGAAACTCGAAGTCCTGTATCTCTCACCTCCCACTTAAGTGCTTTTGCTGCCAGACATGGGCAGGACATAACCTGTCTGCTTCCTGTCTGTGTTTCAAAGGACAGTTAGGCATGCTCAGGCTATTCCTGCTTGACCAGGATCAGCAGGTGACAAAGACTGGTCTTTGCTTCTCCCTTTCTCTGACCTGTGAGCAAGGTTCTGAGCACTCTTGTACAAGACTCTAGGGATAAATGTAGATACCTGCAGGGTTAGAGCACAGACATTGTGAATCTGTCTCATAATGACATCTAAAAGACATTAAATATTTTGTCAGTCTGACTCAGGATGGACACTGTAACAGAGCAGTCACAGCACTGATGTTTCCTTTCTTTGATCTTACTCATCTTTACCAAAACCTATTTGCTCAAATGCTCAGTCCAGTGCATGCAATTATTTGTGAGATGGAAGCTTCTTCTCCTCTACATCTTGCTTCTACCACAACTATGTTGTTGATTCTTTCTTTTTTATAATTTGGAATACACTTCTGTTTAAATGGTTCATTAAAATTGTGCATGCCCATAGCTATCAGGTTAAATATATCTGTTTTAATTGCAATTCAAGATCAGTACTAGATTTCAATGCAGGAAGTTAAAAAAAAAAAAAAAAGCCAAGGCAAATTATGACATGTGTCAGAGGGAGTGACATTCTGCAACCAGTGCATTTTAGAGCAGTAGCTGGAACCTAAGCCTGCAGAGACAGAAGTGCAGATCTGGCTACACAGACAGTTGTCAGTAGCAGAAGAAAAGAAGCAAAGAAAATGCAGAGGCACCCTCTAGCGTGCTTGGTTAGTGCAGAATGTGTATGTGATTTTATCAGTGTTGTTGCAAGAAACATTTTGAAACAGAAGCATGGAGTTCTATGTGGTGTGAAGGAGCAAGAGGGGTGCCTCATCTCAAAGCACCAGAGAAATCAGTGAGTGCTGCAGCTGGTGGGCTCAGTGAGTTGCTCTAACCAAGGAGATTAGTGTCAACTTGTGCTGGTTTGAACTAATTGGAGGATTTGAATAAGAAATTAGACTATAGGCTGAGAAAAGAAGACAAAGTTTGATTGTACTTCACTCATAGGTTACTGAAAAATTTATGAAAGTGAGGACCAAAACAAAGATAAGACAGACTGCTTTGCACCATGGCTGCTGCTGCATTTCTTTCCCTGCCTTCTTAGCTGGATCTGAATAACTTCTTTCCTGCTGCTAATCCCTGGCCGATCTACTTTTGGTTATCTGGCATGTAAGACAGATAGTGAGATAAGATTGAGGAAGTGGGGGAAGGTGGTAGGGTGGTTGGAAAACCCCTCTTAGGGACCCTGATCTCTGAGAGGGGTGTGGTGTTTCTGTATTACCTTTTCCCTGTATATATCTGTAAATATCTGTTACATATTGTAAATATCTGCTTGTATATTGTGCAAAGCTGTAAATATAAAGTTTAATTTCCTTAACTTCCAGCTNTTCGTTTCCTTAACTTCCAGCTGACTGAGTCCTAGCCTGGGTTATTTCAAAGTTGGGGGGGGGGCACAGGGAACTGCTGAACCACCACACAACTACAAACCCGTTTTAAATAATGTTTTACAATGGAATAATATAACAGATTGCATTCTGGTTTATTGGATGCAGAAAGAAAAATGACAGAGATGGAGTAGAGTACTCCGATAGGAAGAACTTGAATAAACTATAAACTAACTCAACATTGGTTCTTCAGGCTTTCTCAAGTAACATGACAGGGCATCTAGCACCAAAACACATTGAGAAAGGTTCAGATTCTAGAAATGCAGTGGCTCATGCATTTCCAAAACAGTGTTATAACAAGCTGCTGTCCAAAATTCCTGCTGTATTATATGCACTGCACATTCAGTGGTGCTGCTGGCATATTTCCCTCTGAGTCAGTATTGAACCACTGCCCCAATTCAGTTAGGCGACCACTGCACTGATGGAGCTTCTGACCTTACAAACAGATGTAAAACAAATGTCCCAATTCCTTGTAGTCATCAGTGTCCTTAGACTGGGAGACTTTTTTTTCTTTCTTTTTTTTTTTTTTTTTCCAGTGACTTTTCTGCACCACCACTCTTACAAATTTAATTGCAAAATCAGACAAGGGTAAGTCAAGAACTGTAAGATGAGGGAAGGACATCATGGGTGGCTTTTATACTAATGCTGAGAGTCTGATTCTGCAGCTGACAGAATCCCTAAGATGAACTAATGCCTGGAGATCTCTGGGTGTGTGCAGCCACATTCCTATGCACACAATAGCTGGAAAAAATGCTGTTGTAGCCTTGGAAAGCATTTCTTTTCTTCACAATTATGATTCATTTATATAACTGTGAGATGAAAACCTAAGATTGCAGTTGGCAACAGAGCAAATAATTAGAGATGCTCTCCCCTGTGGGATACATTAATGAGTTGTATTAGAGAGTCATATAGTCTTGTTAATTCATGTGCTCTCTTACATGGCATATTAAATAAAAGCAAATAATGAAACACAGAACAGTGCAACATGTACACACCTGGGAAAGGAAAAGAAAGAAAATATGTAGAATAAGTAGTGCTATAAAAAGCAGTAAAACTTTTGCCAGAGACCTTGCAGTCTCTTGCACGTGTGTACAAATGTGTTTGATCCTCCTTCAGTTTCTCGTGAGACCCTTGCCTAGCTTCATCATCTTTATGACTGACATTGGTCAGCTGGTTTGTAGCCAGTTGCACTAATAATAAACTAGCAGATAAGAAATTACTGGAACTGTTTGGTCATCTTGAAACTGAAAAAGGAAGACTACTCCAAAACTTACGAAGGCAAACAAAAAAAGACACCCTTAAACATGATTTCTGGAATTGTTATTTCATAGCCGAAAAAGTCTGTGAGTTTCATATGGTTTCAATTTAATGATACGTTAGCCTTAAAACTCTTAAGGAAGGCCAGGCAATATCTTCAAGAGGAAAAAAAACAAAAAACTTTAAAAAGCATTGAAATAATTTATTAAAGACAATGGCATTTCATATTTTATTGCCTACAGCTTGATAAGTAACATATTCAATTTGTCTCCTAAGGTTTATAGTCCAGTATGGAACATTAAGAGAGAGCATAGGTTTGTCCATCAGCTACACAAGAACAGTGTGTAAATAGGTTTGCATGTTTTGACTGCAGTGCTTGCAGTTTTTTTGCAGAAATTCAGCTCTCCTGTACTGAAGTAGTTCATTCACAGCATGATAGTTCTAACCTGTCTCCATGGGAGCACATGGTGATTGGCTGATTGCTCTAAGTATCTGGCTGCAGTGAGTCTGGTGAAGCTTGGGGAGAGTATCTTAACTAAACCTCTGCCAGTGCTGAGAAGATGGAAACAATGACACAATGCTTTCCTCTGTCTCTCTACCTCTTTTTTTTTTCTGGGTGGAACTGCATGTGTTCTGAGGTAGCTTTTGCCATGGCATGCCATTTTTCTATTAATCTTCTGTTATTTCTTCTACAGGTTTCCTGTGCTTAGTAAAGCATTTGAAAGTTCTTGAAGCCAGAGCAGCAAAACTCTGCACAGTTATACCAAGTTTAGTGATGTATTTCCTAGCTGAAGGGCACCCCACTAAGGTGTGAATAACTGTAAACTGGAGATAGCTTGGGGCAGCTGTGGCTGTGTGCACCTGTGCTGTACCAGCCCATCTACAGTTGCTCCTTACACTTTACTGCCCTCAGGCAACACAGATCTTGAATTCACTCTGGCCATCATGGCCAATGCATAATATGAGATCAAAATCCTTTGAGGTAGAACCTTGATGTTTTATGGCTCCTGGAAGCCAGGCTATCTGCTGTCACATACTTATCCTCTTGGTGGACTGAATGTCAAGGTGGTTCCATAATACAAGTGATCCTGGCTCAGAATGGGTAAATTTCATTACAAAGGGATAAGTTGTGTGCTTTAGCAGTTCAAGCAACAGCAGATAATGTGTCTCATGTGTGGCTGGCATAAGCAGTAGTGCCCTCTCTAAACAGGTGGGCAGCAGAATGTGAGTTCTTAGGCTTCTGGACTCTTTGTACTTGAGTTGCACAGGTTGGTGGCTCCTCTTCTGAGATATGTGATGGGCTGCACAACTATTTATTCACTTGCTGAACTGTCATCTGGAGTGTCACAATGGAGACAGTTAGGTTAAGCAAAAGCGGATCAGTTGCTCTAAAAAGCAATGTGATAAAATGGACAAGTGGTGAGGCTGATGGAGAAGCATATGGCTGAAAATGGAGTTCTGAGTCTTTGATGACTTTATATACACTTTGGCTTAACATTTTAAAATAAAACACAGTCAAAAAAAGTTCACAGCTCCTCTCTACCCATCCGCTTGCTTGAGGCTTTTGGATCTAAGTCAGTAATGAAGGTAGTGAACTGCACAAAAATTCACAGAGCACTTAGAGAAGGGACAATCTTTAAAGCTCTGGGACCATTCCTTACAAGTGTTTTTGAAGAGAATAGACTACCCTTAGTGTTTGGGTTTTTTCGCCTCCTTTTTGTTTGTTTGTTTTTCATTCCTAGAAATACATGAGAGCATCTACACACAAATAATTATTCACCAAATGTAGAAAGTTCACTTTGATGCATAATTTCCATGTTGTTTCAAGTGCTATAAAATACTCCAGAGAAACATTGCCGACAAAAAACAGGCAAAAAACTAGTACATGGAGGAGCAACAATGCAG
>VWZI01015188.1:46508-56530 GCA_013396835.1 Psilopogon haemacephalus | reverse complement strand
CATCAGTTGCCCTTCCCTTGTCCATTGCTGCTGTGACTTTATCATAGAAAGCCACCAAATTAGTCAGGCAGGATTTGTCCTTGGTGAAGCCATTGCTGGTTACCATCAGATAACTCTACTTTGTTTTCCATCTGCCTTAGCAGAGCCTTGAGGAGGATCTCTCCATGATCTTGCCAGGCACAGAGGTGACACTGATCGGTCTGTAGTTCCCAGGGTTGTCCTTTTTCCCCTTCTTGCAGATGGGTGTTATGTTTGCCCTTTTCTAGTCAGCAGGAACTTCACCAGTCTGCCATGACCTTTCAAATACAATGGATAGTGGTCTGACAACTTCATCTGCCAGCTCCTTCAGGACCCATGGGTGGATCTCATCAGGCCCCATGGACCTGTGCACGTTCAGGTTCCTTAGGTGCTCATGAACATGATCTTCAATTACAGTGGGCAGGTTTTCCTTCCCCCAGCCCTTACTTTTGCCCTCTGGAATTTGGGCATTATGGCTGGAGCACTTGCTGCTGAAGACTGAGGCAAGTAAGTCATGGAGCACCTCAGCCTTATCTATGTCCCCTGTCACCAGTTCTCCATTTCCCTTCTGAAGAGGTCCCTGTAAAGGGTTAAGCCCAACTGGGATGCCCCTGACTCCTCCCAAGGCGGTGGTCTGACCTTTTCCCAGGTGTCATGGTTAGCCACTCCCACTTCCTGCTAGGACTTGGCTATAAAAAAAGAGAACCCATTTCTCTTCTCCTCTCCTCTGGGCTGGGTGAGCAACTGTTTATCTGCTCTCTGCTGCCAGACCATGTGCTCTCTGCCCCTGCATAGCGAGCACCACCATTTTTCAATCTGTAGCTTGGACTGCTTTTCACCGCCAGAATTCCTACATCCTGCCTTCATCCAGCACCAAAACCACTGACCTCAGCCTTTGGACTCAGTTGCTTCCCATGGGTTGTATTTGTATTTTGTCCCCTCCTTTTTCCCTTTCTCCCCAGCTTCTGTGACTTTTCCCCTCATTTCCCCTACCCTGCATTTTGTTTCCCCTTTTCTCTCACCTTCTGTAAAAATCCCTTTTCCCTCCTATTTGCTGTTAAAGTTTTATATATTTTTTTTACTTCCAAATCGGATTGAGGTTTTTTTTTATTGGGCTTTTGAGCTCAGAGTAGCTGGCTTAAACCTAATACAGTCCCACTTCCTCCTTTTCTCACTGATAAACCTGAAGAAATTCTTCTTGTTCCCCTTAATGTCCCCAGCCAGATTCAACTCCAGCTGTGCTTTGGCCTTCCTAACCTGATCTCTGGTTGCACAAACAATGTCTTTGTATTGATCCCAGGTTCCCTGTCCTTTCTTCCACTCTCTGTAGGCTTTCTTCTTGTGTCTAAGCATGTCCAGGAGTTCTCCATTCATCCATGCAGGCCTCCTTGCATTCTTACCTGCCTTCCTCTTTTTTGGGATGCATTTCTCCTGGGCCTGGAGGAGGTGATCCTTGACCAATGTCCAGCTTTCCTGGGCCTCCCCCTTTCTTCTGGAGTTTTTTCCCATGGCACCCTCTTGAGCAAATTCCTGGCGAGGTTGAAGTCTGCTCTTCTGAACTACAGAGCAGTGAGTTTGCTGCGTACCCTCCTTGATGCTTTGAGGATCTTAAACTCTACCATTTCATGGTCGCTCCATCCTAGGCTACCCTTCAACTTCCCTCACCAGCTCCTCCCTGTTGGTGAGGACTAGGTCCAGCTCAGCACCTTTTCTTGTGGGTTCCTCTACCACCTGAAACAGGAAGTTATCATCAACACATTCCAGGAACCTCTTAGATTGCTGGTGCTGTGCTGTGTTGTCCTTCCAACAGATGTCAGGGTGGTTAAAGTCCCCCATGAGCACCAGGGCCTGTGAGTGTGAAGCTTCTCCTATTTGTTTGTAAAGGGCCTCATCTGCTTCACCTTCCTGATGAGGTCTGTAGCAGACTCCTACTATGATGTCCCCTTCCTGTGCCTTCCCTTTAAGTCCACGCTCAGACATGTCTTTATCTACTAGCCTATCTCTACTCCTCATGTCATTACTACCATGCGAATTGCCACTTGATGTTTCCCTGTTGGCAGATAAAACCTGAACTGGATATGGCTCATCTCTGCAGAACCCTGGATGCATTATTCTGTCTCCAGGATGCTTCAGGGCAGCAGGCTGAGAACCATCATGAAACCCCCGCATTGCTCCCACACTTATCTGTCCTCACATACCTTGCCACATGGAGGTCTGATTACTTTGTCCCACTCCCCCTTCACGTCCTGTTTAAAGCCCTGTCAACTAGACCTGCTGTCTCCTCTGGAAAGGCCCTCTTCCCTCTTTGAGAGAGGTGTCTCCTGTTTGGTATCAGCAACCCTGGTGTTCTAAAGGTCACTCCTTTTCTACCTTTGTAGGAAAGGAAGTTGTAGAGAGGTGGGTGTTGGTCTCTTCTTCCTAATAACAAATGATAGAAGGATAGTAAATGGCCTCAAATTGTACCAGGGGAGGTTTAGATTAGGTATTAGAAGAAACTTCTTTATTGAAAGAGTTCTAAAACACTGAAACAGGCTCCCCAAGGATGTGGCTGAATGACCATCTCTGGAGGTGTTTAAAAGATGCAAAGGTGTGGTGCTGAGAGACATGGTTTAGCACCAGACTTGGTAGAGCACAAAAAGTTTCACAAAGGAAAAAGAGAATCTGAAATATTTTTCTATTGTGTAGATAATATTAAAAACCTGTATGAGCTTGTATTTGATATAAATCAAAGGACATTTATGCAAGTTAGTGTCCTTTACATGGTTTGAAGAGCCTAAGTCAAAAAAATGGATTTACATGACTACTAAAAAAACCCCCATATAATTTCCCAAATAATATAGTTTATACTTTTCATTAGCTTCGTGGCAAAAATGTGAACTCTTACCCTGCAATGTAATTATCTTGCACAACTCAACTCCTACTTCACAAATATTACATCACTCCCAACTATTTTTCTCTTTTACTTACTTATGAATTTAGCAATACTCTGAGTCCTCTTTCAAATATTCTACATCTGTTCATTATTTTAATAAACTGAAATTGTGTAGGAAAAGTTTTTACCCTCAAAAATTTACATTTACCACAAAAATTTACATTCCACTGGAGTCTAGCAACTTAATTAATGCATTTTGGGTTAAAACTTGGGCTCAGAGATGGTAGGTGAAGGAAGGTGTCAGTGTGATTACTCATACACCATCTCAGTGAGTAAATAAGAAGTAAAAAAAAAAAAACAAACCCAAAAACCAAACCTTTTTAAGATTCTTCCACCTTCCATTAGAGATTATCTAAAACTTATTTTTTTTTTTAGACCACAACCCTGAAGAGTGCTAGCTTTGTCTCTCTGCTCACATTCAAAATGTCTAGAATAATTGTTGGGTGCATCTCCTACTTCCCTTTCCCATACTTTTTTCCCCTCCCCCATCTACTTTTTCTTATCCCATGCTTTACACCAGTTAAAAAAACCTGGGCCCTGCAGAGGGACCTGGGCAGGCTGGATAGGTGGGCAGAGGCCAATGGGATGATATTTAACAAGGCTAACTGTAGGGTGCTACACTTTGGCCATAACAACCCCAGGCAGCACTACAGACAGGGGACAGAGTGGCTGTAGAGCAGCCGAGCAGACAGAGACCTGGGGGTGCTGGTAGGTAGTAGCTGAACAGGAGCCAGCAGTGTGCCCAGGTGGTCAGGAGAGCCAACGGCATCTTGTGGCCAGGAGAGCCAATGGCATCTTGGCCTGGATCAGGAACAGTATGGCCCACAGGACAAAGGAGGTTATTCTGCTCCTGTACTTGGCACTGGTAAGGCCATGCCTTGAGTACTGTGTCCAGTTCTGGTCCCCTCAATTCAAGAGAGATCTTGAGGTTCTGGAATGTGTCCAGAGAAGAGCAATGGAGCTGGTGAGGGGCTTGGAGCACAGCCCTGTGAGGAGATGCTGAGGGAGCTGGGGGTGTGCAGCCTGCAGAAGAGGAGGCTCAGGGCAGACCTCATTGCTCTCTACAGCTACCAGAAGGAAGGTTGTAGTCAGGTGCGGTTGGTCTCTTCTCCCAGGCAACCAGCAACAGAATGAGGGGGGACAGTCTCAAGTTGTGCCAGGGGAGGTATAGGCTGGATTTTAGTAGGAAGTTCTTGACAGAGATTGATTGGCATTGGAATGGGCTGCCCAGGGAGGTGGTGGAGTCACTGTCCCTGGAGGTGTTCAAGAAAAGACTGGATGAGGCACTCAGTGCCATGGTCTAGTTGATTGGATAGGGCTGGGTGATAGGTTGGACAGAATGATCTTGGAGATCTCTTCCAATCTGGCTGATTCTAATGTAAGGGAAGAGTGAGAAATGTCTAAAGTAAGACCCTAGAAAGGAGGGAGCAAGTCTGTGATGAACATTGCATCCAACATGCAGCTCTTAAACATGACAACTTCACAGCATGTAGTAGCTCTGTTAACAGAGCTGAACACAGGTGAAGTTTGGAATTCTAATTTTAATAGTCTTGTTCTAATTTTTTTAATCCTCTTTTTTTTTTCATTGTGAGATTACAGAATCACAGAATGCCAGGGACTGGAAGGGACCTCGAAAGCTCATCCAGTCCAGCCCCCTGCCAGAGCAGGATCTCCTATACCAGGTCACACAGGAACACAGTCAGGTGGGTTTTGAATATCTCCAGAGAGGGAGACTCCACAGCTCTCCTGGGTAGCCTGTTCCAGTGTTCTGTCACCCTCACAGTGAAAACATTCCTCCTCATGTTTAAATGAAACTTCCTATGCCTCAGCTTCTACCCATTGCCACTTGTCCTGTCATCAGGCATCACTGATGAGCAGAGCCTGGCATCAGGCATCTGGACTGAGCAGAGCCTGGCTCCAGCCTCCTGGCACTCATCCTTTACATATTTATAAACACTGATGAGTTCACCTCCCAGTCTTCTCCAAGCTAAAGAGCCTCAGCTCCCTCAGGCTGTCCTTGTGAGAGAGATGTTCCATTCCGTTCACCATCTTTGTGGATTTGTGCTGGACTCTCTCAAGCAGTTCTATGTCCCTCTTGAACTGGGGGGCCCAGAACTGGATGCATTACAAATAACTTGTGTACATATTTGTTGTGAATAAAAAACTGAGACATGAGTTCATTGTTTCTTAGTTGGAATTTCCTACAGGAAAAATATTACTAGCATTTTCAAAAAGTAAGAGTGTGTTTTGACCCAAATGACCATAAATTAACCTGAAAAAAAAAAGGTAATTTCTTCATTTCCCAAACAACACTGGAAAATAATAGCAACAAAAGAGCATTTCAAACAGTCACTGAACAATACAGTGAAAGTATGTTTGTTAATTAAGGTAAGGACAGTTCCTTTGGAGGAAAAGAGAGCTCTGCTGCCTGAGGCTGAAAGCTGTGAGTTTTGAGAAGGGTGCTGTAAAAAAAAAATAATTGAGATTTACTAGTTTTTGATGTATGTTCAACAAAATCAAGAGGCCTATCTCACTCAAACCTGAACCATTTCACTTCTTAATAAATGTGTTTTTATTGGAGCAAGTTTTCTTTGCCTAAAAGATGTGCTTTTAGTTTGTTTGACAGATGCAGTTTTTCTCAAGATCATGAAGACTTGGTTGTTCCCATGTATAACCATGTTGCTCAAGGCTGTTGCCAAATGTCACAGCACCACTTCTGACAGCCACAGGGAGAAGAACTAGCTTTCACAATAGGAATTGTGCAATCAGATTAGCCAGTCCAAGGAGAATAATAAAGATGTGAATGATCAATGCTGGCCACGTCAGCTGCCCAGCACGATGCATGGAGATCACGTAGATGAGGGATGGATACAGGAATACAAAGGCCAGGCCACATGTTGCTCCAGAGTATCTAAGGCAAAGAGGGGAGGGGAAAAAAAAAAAGCTTTGGGTTAACTAATTCTTATTTCTTCTTGTTATTTTCACCCCTTAAACCAGTGAACAGTCTGGCTGAACAATGGCTGTCTGTAGTCACTAAACATAATTTTCTGTTTCTTGCTGCCCTTAGAATCACAGAATGGTTTAGGTTGGAAGGGACCTCAAAGATCATCCAGTTCCAACCTCCCCTGCCACAGGCAGGGACACTTGCCATTACAACAGGTTGCTCAAGGCCTCATCCAACTTGGCCTTGAACACATCCAGAGAGGGAGCAGCCACAACCCCCCGGGCAATCTGTTCCAGTGTCTCACCACCCTCACTGTAAAGAGCTTCCTCCTAATGTCTAGTTTTAATCTGCCCTCTTCTAGTTTAAACCCATTACCCCTCATCCTGTCATAACAAGACCTTGTGAATAGTCCCTCCCCAGCCCTCCTGTAGGCCCCCTTCAGATACTGGAAGGCTACTGTAAAGTCTCCTCAAAGCCTTCTCTTCTCCAGGCTGAAAAGCCCCAACTCTCTCAGCCTGTCCTCATAGCAGAGCTGCTGCAGCCCTCTGAGTCCTTCAGCTCCCTCAATGGCATTTACTTAGCCACGTCCATGTTAAGCTCTCCTCCTTCCCTGTACCTGTACTCCAATACTCCTCTTGACATTTCAGACACATCTCCAGGTGCTTCTGGTGACTGACTCCCTATGTGAATCACAGACTGGTTTGGGTTGGAAGGGCCCTTAAAGATCATCTAGTTCAAACCCACTGCAATCGGCAGGGACATCTTCTATCACAATCTGGCTTTGAACACTTCCAGACTTTGAGCCTTCACACATTCTTTGGGCAACCACCCTTGTGGGGAAGAATTGCTTTTTAATGTCTAATCTAATCCTAACTTCTTCCAGTTCGAAGCCACTACCCTCCTCCTGTTACTACGTGATTTTGTAAAAAGTCTCTCTGCAATATTCACCTACGAATCCCTCTCCAGACATCACCTTACCAGACTAAAATTAGCCTTGCAGTCTCAATACTGTAAATTATTATTTTATTCAAAGGTTCTTGGAGTTTGAGGCACAGGAGAAAAATCACTGTTCCCCATTGTAAGTATTAATACCTCTGATGTTTGTACTTTTTGGGGACAAATTTGTCAATGTGCAGCAGAAAAAGACTGGACACTGTATCATCTGTTAGCCATCCTTAACTCTCAGAATTGCAAATCTCACTGCACCCCAGCCACCTGAGGATACGTATTAAAGCATCTAAACACAGAAATGCTCTTGAGTCTGCAACTTCTCTTTTAATTTATTTAACGAGCTCCTAGCAAATCACTCTCCAGATCTTAAAAGATCAAGACATCCTCCTTGTAACATGATCAACCATAGCAAGTAAAACTTTAACTTGCTCACACATAAATCTTCTCATTATTTCCCCCTACTTACTAAGCTATACAGCAGGCCAAATGTGCATTAACTAACAACCTATTTTAATCCAAACATTGGAATGTCTCTTTTAAACGGAGGAAACATCATAACACAGAGTAACCATTTGCAATACGAAACTAGCCAATGCCTAAGTTAGATGGTAGACAATTTATCAGCAGGCGATTCACTGTTCAAAATGTCTGCTTGCTATGCACAGTATGCACACTTTAACAGAGGTCAAGATCAGTTTGCAAACAGAAAAATGTAATGCATGATATTTAATTGGAATTAATAACTAGACCATTTCTATTACTGGAATATATTTTTTTTCATTAAAAGGAAAAGGTAGAAATAAAAGGAAATTGAAAAAAAAACCCTCAAACAGCAGCTAGTGAGCAAAAGTAAGTTGTTTCACTACTCTGGAGAGACCCAAACCTCTCGTTTTAGTTTTAAAATTGCAGATTTCTATATTTTTAAACACCTCCCTCTCCTGGCTGCAGTATGAAAGATGCAAAATAATAATGAATGGCAATGATTACAAACATGCTGGTGTCAAGTGTAGACAACAAAACTGATTAGGTTGTTCACTCTTTCCCAATTACAGAAATAATAAGGGTTTGTAACACGGTAAACGTAAGATTTAATTTAGAAATACAACTTCTATATCACTTTTCTCTTTGAAATTATTTTCTTTCTCGAATCTTTACTATGGACTTTCAAAACACTTTCAGATGGTCTTAACACAAAAGAAACAATTCAGAGAAGCTACAAAATAATTGAGGAACTTTTCTATTGACACCATATTTAAAGTCCTCAGACAGCTCCAACAAAACTCAAATACAGAGCCACAACTGCAGGTAGCTGCTTGTCAGAACTTTTAAAGTTGATTGTTTATACTTCTAAATGATTACTTACAACCTGTAAGCCTCCCAGAACATGAAGACACAATTACTTGCACTCATACTGTTCCCTTTCAGCATCAACAGGCAAACATGCAGCAGCATCACAGGCAAGCTCACTGAGCAACCAACACTCACCTTATGATACCTCCTATATTTGGATAAAATCTTGCCATTGCTACACCAGCTCCTACAATTGCTACGTTCAGGACGAGCACATGGAAAATGCTAGAGGAAAGTGAGGAAAGAGTGTTAAAACCTGTGCTTTATTTATTACAAGATAAACTATTCTTCATTTACACTAACTTTTACTGGTGTATGGATGGTGCACCCATTTGCACAAATCAATTAACTGATTTCACTGCAAACATAACATCCACTGAATAGTCAGAGTGCCAAACTCTGATATGTAGCATTTCAACTTAAATTATTCTTCAGGAGTGTAATTTGACAGTTCTTCTGAAAAAATACCACATGTGGTACTCAGCAAATAACACAAAAGAAACAACACTGTGTAAGTGAATCCCCACAAAAAAGAACAAATTTGTTCAGAGAATTATCTGAATTGGCCAAAGTGAACTAATAGAAAACCAGAAGAAAGCAAAACATACATTGAGTGGAGACCACGACATACAGTACTAGAGGAGAAATAATATCTCAAAACTTCATCTGTAATGCAATGTTGGATGTAATTTAATATGACCCACCTGGTATTTATGCTGGAAGTATTTGTTGAACTTGTTTTTACAAACAATTTTCTGTTGCTTTTCTTTCCATATTAAGGATGAAAAATGCTGAAATTTTCTGTTCTGCAAAAGCAGCTTTTAACACACCAGGCAAATTCAGTGTCATTATGCCCAGAGCCGAGACTCAGAACATGATCACTTTTAGAGAATTTGAAAAGTTGGCATATTTTAACATAAAGTCAGGAAATACAATAAGAGCCAGAGATATTTTAGTCACATAGCTGTTTCTATGGATGGAAAAAAGAATTCACACAAACACATACACTTAGAGGTTTTGTTTATTCTTCTGGAGGACTTGATTTCTTAAAATAAACAAATCTGGTTAAGCTATCACATGTTTTTTCCTAAAATGTAGAAAGCATCTGTATTATTGAGGATATCACTAAGCAGCAACCTTTTAAAAAGACAGCACTGCCATGACTGAAACACTGGCTGCCAGTTTCCAAGCCAGGAAGAAAGATGACAGCAGAGTCTCATTAAAGTTTAGTGTAATGGAGACAATTTAAACACAAAAGAATATGATTATATATGGAATATTTCTAACACGTGCTTTAAACATTTGATTTTTAAAAGGCAAAAATAATATTTCTCTTTTTGTACATGACATTTGAACAGTGGTACCAGAGGTGCACCTCAGAGACTGATGATAGCAGTGGGAATAAAACAGCTGAAATTTTAACAAGAACATAATTGGATATAAAACTGATAGAGCCCTAAGAATAAAAAAGTAAAATCCCAAGAATTAAGCTTCTTAGGGAAAGAAGAAACAAAGTTTTACTGTTTCATTCATATTGTTAAGAAAAGACAACTAATTAAACTGCTGACAAAAAAGAACTTGCTTCCTCTCTCCCTACACATACAACAGCCTGTAAATTTTACACAATTGAAGCCAGAAGTTTATGAACACAGAAAATGACTGCACTTCTTCCATGCTTTTATCCCCTTCTTTTTTCTGAGATTAATATTTTAGCAGAAGGGATTAAAAAGAATGCAAGGTTACTAATTTTTAAATGTTCTGAAATTTGGGTACGTTCAGGATGCTTTAGCATAAAACCTGAAAAAAGTCTGAACTATTTCATACTTC
>VWZI01015188.1:16675-46475 GCA_013396835.1 Psilopogon haemacephalus | reverse complement strand
TTTAAAGAAGTGTTGATTTTGTAAGTCAGAGGTGTTGCTTTTTAACACATTAATTCTAGCTTTCTTTAATTTCAAAAGCCAAGTGGTGCCTTTGTACATTTGCTGTGAAATTAAATATTTTTCAGCTTCTTGATCTGGGAAAAATTAATTGGGCTGGGGGAGACATAGGTTTTTCAGCTCAGTTGAAATCAATGGTCTCAAGATGCTAGAGCTTCCAAAACAATTCAGTACTTGCAGAGTAGTACTCTGAAGTTTTAATTGTTACAACTAAGCAGGATTCTCGAGGACAATGACAAAATCAGGAAGTCTGAATCCATCTCTTTTCAGGGCAGAAGGTTACACCTTATTTCTCCACGGGAACATCATTGCTCCTTTTAGTACCCTTCTGAAGCAGCTTGAGTTGTAAGCATATTAGTGCACAACAGATGTTTAACCTGCAAACCCTTTCTGTTACATAGATTTTAATAGCTCAGCTCAGCTCCAAGACAGTAAAAATCCTCATTCTAAATGGACAGAAAAGCATTATTATTTAAGATAAACAAACACAGAAGTTTCTTTCTGAATAAAGAAGAATCTGTTATCTAGGGCTAGTAGTATCTGTATTATTTGGGATATTATGTAAGTTTCATGCAGGTGTGCTCCAAAAGGGACAAGCATTTCTCATAGCTCATGACTTTTCAGTAAGTTCTAAATAGTTCAGTTTTTGCCTGTCACTGGCTTACAGTACAATTAATAGCCAGCCATTGTTGCAAAAGAGCAGTAAGAGAAACAATATTTCTGGGGGCCATAACCATAGCAGCTCTGTTTATTAAGACTGTAGGAAGAAAACTATTCAGATGATGTTAAGAGATCTGGTCACTTTTAACCTAATCACTCTGCTGGCACAAAGCTGCTTTCTAAGCAGCACTAACTTTCTTGTGGTCAGTGGCAGCAGTTTAGTTGCTCATGTAAGGACTGTACTGTCTGACTGGGCACAGGTTGGATTGCCTCAAGGAGTCTGTACATCACAAAGAGGTACACCTAGGATGATCCAAGTGCAGCACATAGTGCTTCCCCTTCTTATATTTTGTCCTTGCATTCAATATACTTGGTGAGGCAGATGAAGATTTTAGCTCTTTTCTATAAAGGGAATGGCTGCTCATCTGCAAAAACCCTGTAANAAACCCAAACAAACCCAAACCAAACAAATAAAAAAGCAAAAACCAACTAACCAAACCCACAGCATAGATATAACATAATAAAAAACCCCAAGCTTTCCCCTAAAAGTGGTTTATTTTCCCCTCTGCAATGTTAATCTTTCAGAGACAAGAAAGAAACGAGTATGCCAGAGGATCACTGAAGGGCTTGCTCCATCCTGCTCTCTCCTGTGGAAGTGGTAGTTATAATTAAGGCACTGAACAACAGTGACCATTTGTATCTAATTATTTTCAGCATCCTCTAAGAACCATTACCAAAATCTCTGAAACCAGACACTAGGGCAGGGGGCATTTAAGGAAAATTGTTTTGAAATACCTTCAGGTTAGATGTAAGTAAATGAGAATTGCTGGATTTCACATGGAATCACAGTGTGAACACACACAATAAGCAAGGGGAAAAGCAAACCGGGATGGTTTAAGTAAGAATTTCTGAAAGGTTACTGTATCTAAAAATGCATTTTCTTCCTGGAAATCTTACTCAAGTGACATTGATCAAAAGACCATGAATCACAGTAGTTAAGAAAGCAAGGGAGAAGCTAGGTGAACAGCAAATAACTAAACATGCATGCAAACAGCAGAAATGTGTTTCATTGCATAAGGAGACAGACATCTGTGGGAGAACTGTCAGATCTGCCGGGCTACTGTGGAGTAAAGGGAGGACAGCCTTTAGGGAAAGCCAATTGATTTCTGTCCATTAGCTTATTTAACCTCTCAGAAGAGCAAGAAGTTAAAAAAACCCAATTCTCTGATCTGTACCACACATTTTATGCACAGCATACCATTACTCAAGGGAATTCTCTGTATCACTGTAGCCAAAAACCCAGTAACAATTATAAAAAAAACCAACAAAAAACTCTCTGTATATATAACAAGCTACAGAGCCACATAAGACACAATAGATAAACCACATGTCTCTGGCCCTAAGATAACCATTGAACAACACCACTGCAAATATCTCACTTTAGAAGAATAAGTAATTACCCAATACATGGTATTCTGCCATTGTTTTGCAACACCAGGGAGAGAAGAGAATGAACGCTTCCTTGAGTTTTGTCTCAGTACATAACTTTCTCTGTTCTAGTCTACATGAGCGAATATTTTGCAAAATGGAAGAAGGCTTTGTGATGATGACTGTCAGAAGACTACCCAGCATGTCTACGCACATAATCGTTTTTAAGATAGCCAGGGATACAGGAGACTGATACTGATATATGAGAGGAAGGAATCCTCATTCTTAGAAGCAATGGGGATTTTGCCCTCCTCTTGACTGCTGGAGGACATAGGACGCTACTATTTCCTCTATGCTTCAGACAAGCAAGTTGCCACTGTTCAACTGATCCCTGACATGATAACTGGGAGAAGAAAAAGTTATGTATCATCTGCTTAAGCTTTTAAGTTTGGAAATGTTGAGCTGCTTCATCATGCAAGACTACAGGTTAGCAGGCCATGCTATGGAAAAGCACAGCAAAGCACTGTTAGTAGAAAAACAGCAAGTCAAAGTATCTAAAAAAGCATGGGAAAGAAGACATGAATCACAGCATCATAGAATTGTCAGGGCTGGAAGAGACCTCAAGAATCATCTAGCTGAAATTTCCTTGCCATGGGCAGGGACACCTCACAGTAGATCAGGTTGCTCAGAGCCCCATCCAGACTGGCCTCAAAAACATTCAGGGATGGGGCTTCCACCATCTCCCTTGGCAACCTGCTCCAGGTTCTCACCACCCTCATGGTGAAGAACTTCTTCATAACAATCAGCCTGAATCTACCCACTTCTAGTTTTGGTCCATTTCCCCTACTTTTATCACTACCCGATGCCCTAGAAAGTCCCTCACCAGCTTTCTTGTAGGCTCCCTTAAGATACTGAAAGACCACAATAAGGTTTCCTTGGAGGCTTCTCTCCAGGTTTAACAGCCCCAACACTCTCAGTCTGTCTCCATAGGAGAGGTGCTTTTCCTCAGACAAGAAAAGTTCCCCTGGAGTAAATGGTTCCATATTACGACCCAGTTTTAATCCATGGCCTACCACTCAAAAAGAGGATATGAAACAGGGTGCTGCTTTTGGTAGAAATTGCTGTAGATTAGACCAATTGTCAAGCTTTACAAAGTAGCAAACTTCATCATATCCAATGACAGACAGTTAAGGAAAATGGAGTTACAGCAAAGAATCAGATTGAGCTTAGCAATACAGTCTCTGCTAGGAAATAAAAAAATAACTGACAGCCTGGTATGTGTGTAACAAGGCTGTTCAATCAACAGCCAGGTTTAAGATGCATCCATCCAGAATTCCAAGTATTTCAACAAGTAATTTATTTGCTATCCAGTAACTCCATTCATAGCAGCAAAAGATATCTACAGAACCGCTAGTATGAAAAAGCCCAGGTTCCACTATCATTGAGCTTTTAGTTCACTTTCAGTTAATGTGAAACCCACAGCACACCCCTACGGATTAACACAGGGCTTAAAAATGAAGACAAGAAAATTTACGATGGGGTCTTGGTCCAAAGGTTGTAGTTTTGTGGTGGTGGTGTGTTGTTTTGGGGTTGCTGGGGTTTTTTTTCGTTTCTTGGGAATTTTATTTTGCAAAGCCAGACATAATTGTACAATCACACCCAGTAGGTAAACTTACAACATTGTCTCAGCTGCAAAGCAAAAAAATACAGGAAGGATGCATCTGTGGAAATAAATGTGATTTATCAAACCAAACCACAAAGCTAAGAAAAGGCTAGCTTGCCAATGGAGAGTCAATATCAATTTAGCACATGACCCAATATGCTGTATAAATGGATGGATGTACTTTCACTGCACACCCCTAAATCCAACTTCCACTACCTGCAAATTAGAACAGGAAAATATAAAAAGAAAAAAAAAAAAGTGAATGTACAGAATCAGTCATAAAAATACAAGATACTAAACTATGAGTTTATATTTTTAAAAACATTCTTCTCTGAGAACAGCAAACCCACATTTTCTGTGTGTTTTTTTTCTTTTTCTCCTGTGTCAACCTTCTGGTTCATTAGTTACACAGACATTTTCTCCAGTCAAGTGACTGGAAATATTCCCTCCATATATACATCCTGTGCACACATTTAAGAGCTAAAGCAGGTCAGTCTTCCTACTGCTTAGGAACCAGACATTCAAGACTGATAGAACAAGGTGAGTACATACAACTACAAGAGCCATAAAATTTAATAATTCTGGATAGGTCCTTCAGAGTGGATCAAAAGACCCCTGCAGTGAGACATCAGTTTATTTAAGAACTGTTCTTTTGACTCCTTTGCAAAATGTTTCCCCCAAAAAAAGTAGGTCTAGGAAAAACTCAGAATACAGATTTTTTCCCTAGAAAAGTGATATGGGCATATTGCTACTAAAGGACCTTTGTCAGCTTTAGGTACTGGTGAGAACCAGTTGTTAGAAGACATATTTCACAACAGGTAGTAGATGTTTACTATGGTCCCAGAGATAGGTCCTGTGCTTAATACCAATCTTCACAGTAGAACAACAGGCTGACCTTTCTGGTTATTAAATGCACAGCAGCCAGAGCTTCTGAGGTTAGCCAATGAAATTTTCTGTTATATTTGAGATACCTGTAATACTAGGGAGGGAGGCAGTCATACTACCATACCACTATAGGTTAGAGTAATTTATGTGGCTTCCTAGACATAATTTTTGACTTCTCAGAAACTTCAAATACCTTCCTGTAAGGAACCTTAAAAAAAAAAAAAAGAGAGGGGAAAAATTAAAAACAGCTCCAGAGTGAAGCTATGCTGCAGACAAGAACCAAACAAGTATTTGCATCATCGTATTCATCATACCGTGAAGGCTTAAAACAGCAAGCTGGAATTAACCTGAGAAGAGTTATGAAGCTGTAGGCCTAGGAGAAGGCATGAGGGAAATGAAAACCATTCGGGTCAGCAAGTAACTGCAGGGAGGAGATAGGAAGAAGCATATCCACAGAATATAAAGGACATAGCTATTTCCCAGTGGCTGTGGAATCCATGTTTAGCACTTAAATCAATGGCCTTGTTTCCAACTGTTACTTGCAACAGTTCCTAAAAATGTACTCAAAGATGAAGTGTGCACAACTTAGCATCAAAAAAAGTAGGCACTTATTTCACGGTCCAATTTTAGGCAACCCATTTTGGACCTTCCCATACCTATTTTAGGATCCAGAATAAACCTGAAACTTTGAATATTTTTTCAGGCCTGTATGCTGCTGCTGATGCCACAGAGGAAATCCACATTTCTTCCTGGTATAATTTTTTCCTCTCTTCCATCAACAGCAATTCACAATATAAAATAAACAACTGATAAATGTCAAATTCTCAACTGTGACAATATTCCAAATATTAATGTCCTAGGTTTTATTTAAGAAAACCCAACAAACAACACACCACATCAAGCAACTAAAACTGAAATCTGGATCAGCTCCCCTGGAGTTCAGACAGGGTACAAATGCAGAGGTGAGGCTCATCTCTGAAATTAGCATATGAAAAGCTATTTTTATAAGCACAACAGCAGCCTAGATAACACAGCTAACAGCTCAGATATTTGCTGTTTTAAAACAAATGTATGGTTTCTGATTATGCACAATCAAAACACATATGGCACCCTGACAGGGTAAAATCTGCAGTAATATCCTTCAGGGCTGATTAAATGTTTCTGGATTGTTTTTATTTTCATGTATATTTTTTGTCATACAAATGCCTAACACAAAGGAACTGTGTTGACAAAATTCCTGTTTATCAACAAAATGAAGAGATAATGAGCACACTCCTCTCCCCCACTGTTCTACTGTTTAATTTGCATGCCTATTTCCATCTGACTCTAGAAACGCTGTAAAATTAGCTTTTGAAAGGTACCAAATGCAGCAAAGGAAAACCCAAAAAGCTCAGCCAAATTTATGAAAACAGAAGGCCAGTTAAGAAGAGTGCACCAAGCTCTGATCAAAGAGAAGACTTCTTACCTTGGATAAGCATTTCCAAAAAACTGTCGTAGCAGCTGAACTCGTGCCAGATACCCCAACAGTGGGTATACAGTCATCATTTGGAACAGCAGGAATATTCTTGCAACAAATGACATAATGTCATCGCTGGGAAAGTTATCTAGAAAATTCTAAACATAGGAATAGAATGTGGCTTAATTACATCTATCTGCTGATTTTTAATAGCTGTGTGCAAGGAAAAAAACTAGATAAAATCCAAGCAAATACAAATGCTAAATGAAGTTTATAACAGGAAATACCGTTTCCCATTTCCACAACTGCCTTGCCACCAAATACCAGATAATTTTTTGATATTATAGCACTGATGTCAGTGGATGGTGCCAATCTCTTCCCAGTGGTGCAGAGTACAGAACAATCACAGAATCACAGAACTTTAGAGGTTAGAAACAATGGATACAGACTTGATCATAGAAGGTTTCACCTCAACGTGAGGAGAAACTTCTTTACAGTGAGAGTGACAGAGCACTGGAACAGCCTGTCCAGTGCAGTTGTGAAGTCTCCTTCTCTGGAGGCTTTCAAAACCCACCTCGATGCATTCCTGTGCAGACTATCCTAGGTGATCCTGCTTTTGGCAGGGAGTTGGACTTGATGATTTCAGGAGATGCCTTCCAACCTCTAACATTCTGTGCTTCTTGTTAACACTAAATGTAATGTTATTTTTAAAACTTCTGAACACCCACAAATAATCAAGGCTGTAGAAGGGCCACCTGATTTTTTAGTCAAATGGATTCACATACTCCTATTACATGTTATAGCTAGATCAGAAAACTGCATCACAGAAATGAGGAATGGACCATATACTACGTGAGAACATATGAAAAACTAGTGTAAGACTAAAGTATCATGAAAATATACAAACGGCTTCTTAAGCACTTAGGATGACTATAGAAAATAAATGGGAAGAAAACTACTTGTATTCTATGATACAAGACTAGATTTCACCCCATGAAGTTATTTCAAATGGTTTAAAAAATCACTTCGTGGTTAAATAATGGTACTATTTCTAACTAACCTACATTCACAGGAAGCCTTTAAATGCTACTTCATTGCTAAATGTTGTGCAACAGACATGAAACACCTGGCATTAAGTGGAACACAATTGATAACTCCTATCTTTGAAGTAATTTAGGGTGTGGAATCAGCCTTGCCCATAAGCAGATAAAGTTTAATAGCCTTCACAAGGTGTTTCATGTGGTGCTATTACCTGAAGGACTCCACTGACAAGGCTCATCATAGTGTTAAAACTCCAAGCCTACCCATACCAAGGACTGCCAACTAAATGAGCTTGCATTTGGACTGTATTTCTTTTTCCGGAGTACCTGCAACCAGTCCCAACAGGTAGGACTAGCCACTGTGCACAGAACTAAACTTAAACATAATACTTTTTCAGGCTCAAAGAAGCTGAAGAAATTAAATCCTTGACTGTTCACTTTTTCATTTTCATCCCTTCTTCATCACTTTCACAAAGTACTTACTAAACGTTTAGTTTTTACAGTACTGACAACCAGACGTAAACATAAATAGGATAACACAAACATTATTCATCTGCTTCTGGCAGTCACCATGAGACATTGGCCAACTGACCAATGTCAAGGACAGATATGTCTGCCAGGGTGAGTCATGAAGCAGTAGCAGGTTTAGGTTTTTTTTAAAATACACGTTTACTGAAAGATAAATATATACTACAGTAAAACACCTCACCTGTTCAATACACTCTTTGGACAGTGGTGGAGAAGGAAAAGATGCAAAAATTATTACTCCAACATACAGATATGTTAATCCCACCAGGAAGTATGCAACAGAAAGGTCTCTCACCTAGAGAAAAAACCCACAAAAGTTGTATTTTGGCAGCATTATCAAACCAAAACAAGCAAAATAAGAACTTTGAGAAGATTTCTATTGTATTTATTACTATTTATCACTGTTTTACATTTATTACTTTTACATTTTTACATTTAATTTCTATTACTTGAATTGGGGCTCCAAATCCATCCTAATCATGGATTAGATAGAAAACTGAAAGAAAATACCCTAAAGTGGAGTTAGACAAATATTATGTTTATACCTACATACAGAAAATGGATTAAGAAACAGATATGTCAATAGATGTAGCCTATTGTTGATGGATGTACAAATATACACTGGCTGTGAAGACAAACAAGAAACCCCCTCTATTTTCCTACATCCACCTATTATTCCTGTTAAGAGCTCTGGGACACAGAGACAGCTGTTGAAGACAGAAAGCCCACCAATGACATATGATAAATCCCATCAGGCTTTAAAGCTTGCAATTAAAGATATCAGCCTACTCAACTGCAAATATAATGTAAATGACATTTTTAAAGAAGTTGCTTTGAAATCTAGGAGAATGATATACATACATTGGCTCCCAATCAGAAATTAACATGTCAAGCTTCTGTATGGAAAGTGTGACAATGGCTAATACACTATTAAATAGACAAAGGGGAGCTGCGGCAGCCAGCACAGACAGAAGCCCTCTGCTAATCCGGTTGTTTTGAGAACAGTTCTTAAAACAACTTTTTTTTTTTTTTTTCCCTTCTCAGTAAAACACTGTGTTTAACTCTCTCTCAGCCAATAGTGTAATTTCTCACTCAAATTCTCCAATTGGCTCAAACCAACACACAGATCCAGCTAGAAACCAAGGAGAAATACAGACACTGACAGACTTAGACAGACTGTCTTATCTATGTTTGTGTCTTTGTTTTTATATGAAGCAGACATCACCATTGTTTTCTTTTCAAAGCTTTCAAAACTTTCTCATTAAAATATTCCAATTAGCCTCAAACCAGCACACCGTGCACTCACTGGTCATTGAGTAAAAGTCTATTAACCTTTATCAGAGGTTGAGCAATAGCATCTTCTTTAAATTATTCCCAGAATTTCTCCTGAGCAACATGACAAGGTCTACCGGTATTTATATAACAACATCTTCAAAAGCATCAGTGTCCATTCTAAAATGTTATGTTAGGAATACAACATCTAAACATACAGATTTCTTAAAGGTAATTTATTAGTAACTCCCATTAACTACAGGAGACAGAATTAGGACAAAGTAGTTTTGCAGAGATATGAATTCTCATCTCTTGAAGACTTGTATAATTTCTCAACATATATATGATGTAAAGTCACATGATATGACAAAACCTGCTTTCAGTTGCTTTAAATTTAGTATTTTAGGTGAATTCCTCATTCATAAAGACAGTAACTCACAGTTGTTATTTGTATGTGGTCTACCTATAAGCTCTAGAAAACTGTAAAAACTTCCTGATGTGACAAGTACTTGAGGTTGTGAGGGCAACCAGTCTGAAACAGAATGCTTAGTGCTTCTTTGTGACTACACTTGTGTAAGGGTGTTCAGGCTATTTGCTCTGAACACTAACCAATTCATGTTCCTACAGCTCTTAAGGATGTGTGCCTTAACCTGTAGCAAAATCAAGTGCTGAGATAAGTTTGATTATGTGTTTCTTTAACATATGACAAAGCAGATCCTTTTCTTCAAGTGCTGTCACTATGCAAATGGTCAGATATTTATTTCCATATGCAACAACAGAAGAAATAAAGACAACTCAAAATCCTGGATTTACTTTTAGTCAAACATCAGTTGGCTCTCTTGCGAACATCCACTTCTACATGCAAGATCTTTGCCTAGCAATGTGTGTTTGTATCTTTTGATTAATATTTACTACTCTTCAAGGAGACCTAGGTTCACTTTTGAAAGACTCTAAGTACTGTTTACACAGCATAGCTCCAGATAAAACTAAAGGACACATGGAGAGAGACAAAAGGATTAATTTTAAGTAACAGAGCAATTACTGCATTTGTCTATTTTAAATTTTCTGTTACAATGTTCATATTCAGAATAGACACCACTGTGGTGGGAGCTGCCTAAGCATAAAGAATGCAGCAGCTCTCAGCTCTCAAGTTTAAAATATAAGAATGGAATGTAAAAAAATGGTTAAATGAAGCAAGTATGTGGGAGATCAAAATGGAAGGAAATATCAAAGGTAACATGCAGGTCAGAGTCTGTAAGGATCACAGCTTGCCACCTGCCAAGTGCACCTTAAATAAAACACAGATTTGGAGGTGGAGTTTGCAGAATTTATGGCAGATGCAGTTACTGCTTACCAGGACCTCTTCTGAGAGATACACAGAATGAAGTGTTAAAAATCATAGAATTGAATCACAGAACGGTTTAGGTTGGAAGGGATATCAAACATCATCTAGTTCCAAACCCCGCCATAGGCAGGGACACCTCCCACTAGAACAGGTCGCTCAAGATCTCATCCTGCCTGGCCTTCAACACGTCCAGGGATGGAGCAGCCACAATCTCCCTGGGCAACCTGTGCCATTGTCTGACCACCCTCACTGTAAAGAACTTCTCCCCTCTGTCAGTTTAAACCCATTACCTCTCATCCTATCATTACAAGACCTTGTCAATAATCCCTCCCCAGCCTTCTTGTAGGTCTTCTTCAGATACTGGAAGGCCACTACAAAGTCTTCTGGAAGTCTTCTCTTCTCCAGGCTGCAGAGTCCCAACTCTCTCAGCCTGTCCTCAGAGCAGAGCTGCTGCAGCTGTCTGAGCATCTTCATGGTCTCCTCTGGACTGGCTCCAACATTTATGTGTCCTTCTTGTGTTGCGGGCTCCACAACTGTACACAGTGCTCCAGATGGGGTCTAAGGAAAGCAGAGTAAAGGGGCAGAATCCACTCCCTTGTCCCAGGACATGACTGCTGTCTGGCCTATGTGCAAATGCTGCCACCTCATGTTGAGCTTTTCATCAACCCAGACCCCCAAGTCCTGTTCCTCAGGGCTGTTCTCAGCCATTCCCCACCCAGCCTGTATTTGTGCTTGAGATTGTGCTGATCCAGGTGCAGGACCTTACACTTGGCCTTGTTAAATTTCATGAGGTTAGCCTGAGCCCACCTCTCCAGCCTGTCCAGGTCCCTCTGGATGGATCCCTGCCCTCTAGCAAGTCTCCTGTGCCACACAACTTGGTGTCATCTGCAAGCTTGCTGAGGGTGCACTCGATTCTAAATGGTAGTTTTCCTGCTTTTCAAGTTCTGTGCCTTTTCACAGAACTCTGAAACTCTGAAGAAAGACATGCTACAAGAGGTTGAGCCTTAAAACTGAAGTCCCTGTGGAATAACTGATACAAGAAAGCAGGTTTTTGATGTAAATACATAGAAAACAATATACTCAAAACCAGGACTTATCTTACATATATACAAACATCCCACTTAGTCCTGCAGTTTAGTGAAATGATCACAAACCAGTCAGCTCTTCAAGAGTGTCTATACTTCATTAACATTTGCAAAGCACTTTTGAGAGCTAGGTGAGAGGCTCCCATATAGCTACAAACACTGACAGAAATCTCTACCCAAATGAAATTCCTAGATGAATTAAGAACAAATTTGTTTTCCCAAACACTGTACTTAAAACTGCTCTTTCCATACAAATCCTCTGGAATGATAGAGCTGTCCAGGGCTGGAGATCTATGCTAGGTCAACTCGAGCTCTAGAGATGGCACTCAGCAAATCACAGAATCATAGAATCAATCAGGGTTGGAAGGGACCACAATGATCATGTAGTCTGAACTCCTCTGCCATGGGCAGGGACACCTAACACAAGATCAGGCTGACTAGACCCTCATCCAGCCTGGCCTTAAGCACCTCAAAGGATGGTGCTTTGATCACCTCCCTGGGCAACCCATTCCAGGGCCTCACCACCCTCATGCTGAAGAACTTCTTCCTAACATTGAGTCTGAATCTACCCATTTTTAGCTTTGTTCCATTTCCCCAGTTCTATCACTACCTGACCTCCTAAAAAGTCCCTCCCCAGCTTTCTTGTAGGCCCCCTTAAGGTACTGGAAGTTCACAACAAGGTCACCTCAGAGCCTGTTCCTCTCCAGACTGAAAAGCCACAACTCCTTCAGTCACTCCTCACAGGAGAGGTGCTCCAGCCCTCAGATCATCCTTGTGTCCCTTCTCTGGACACCTTCCAGCACATCCATATCCGTCTTGTAAAAGGGGCTTGAAAACTGGCCACAGTACTCCAGGTGGAGTCTCACCAGTTCGGAGTAGAAGGGGAGGATCACTTCTCTTGACCTGCTGCCCACACTTCTCTTGATGCTTTCTGGGCTGCAAGAGCACACTGACAGCTCATATGGAGCTTCTTGTCAACCAGCACCCCCAAGTCCTTCTCCTCAGGGTTGCTCTCCAGCCAGTCACTGCCCAGCCTATATTGGTGCTTGGGATTCCCTCAACCCAGATGCAAGACCTTGCACTTGGTCTTGTTGATCTTCATGAGGTTGGCTTGTGCCCACTTCTCCAGCCTGTCAAGGTCCCTCCAGATGGATCCCTGCCCTCCAGCTGTCTGTCGCACCACAAAGCTTGGTGTTGTCAGCAAACTTGCTGAGGGTGCCTCAATGCCTCTGTCCATGGCGCTGACGAAGTTGTTTAACTAGTCTCAGGACTGATCCCTGAGGGACTCCACTTTTCACTGGTCTCCATTTGGACATGGACCCATTGACAGCCACTCTTTGGGTACGGCCATCAAGCCAGTTCTTTATCCATCTGATGGTCCACCCATCAAAGCTATGTTTCACCAGCTTGGAGACCAGGATGTGGTGTGGGACAGTGCCAAAGGCTTTGCTCAGGTCCAGGTAAATGACATCAGTTGCTTAACCTTCATCTATTCATGGCCTACTCATAGAAGGCCACCAGGTTTGTCAGGCAGGATTTGCGCTTGGTGAAGCTTTGTTGACTGTACCCAATCACCTCTTCACTATTCTGTATCAGTAGTGCCTCCAGGAGCATCTGCTCCGTGATCTTATCAGGCACAGAGATGAGACCAACTGGCCTATAGTTCCCTGGTTCTTCCTTCCTACCCTTTTTGAAAATGGGGGTAATGTTTCCTCTTCCAGTCAGTGGGGACTTCACCAGACTGCCAGGATTATCAAACTCATCTGTCAGTTCCCTCAGCACCTGTCGGTGTATCCCTTCGGGTCCCATGGATTTGGACACTTTCAGGTTCTTCAGGTGGTCATGAACTAGATCTTCACTTATGATGGGAAGTTCTTCCTTCCAGTCCTTGCCATTATCTTCCATGGCTCCAGGAGTATGGCTGGAGGCCTCTGCAGTGAAAACTGGGGTAAAGAAGTAATTGATAACCTCAGCGTTCTCCATATCACTTATAACCATATAAACCTGTTTCCTTTCTGAGGGGGCCCACACCTTCCCTAATCTTCTGTCACTGGAGGTTTGATAGTTCAATAGATGTAAAGTACATTCTCCCACCCTCTGTGGGCTTGAACAGGGAGGGAACAAATCACCCCAGTAGATATATGGCAACTGGACAGTTTGGAGTCAGACCTGCACTGGGACCTGAATGGACCTGAACATGGACCTGGAGAAAGACCTTGCACGAACCTTGCAGGGACTTTGAGCTGGACCTAGAGGAGCATTCTGGCTTCTTGCTGCAGGACCTGCCTCTAATGGTAAACTGCAGCCATTCATGCGAATACCATGGAGCACCCTAGCTCTCCCCTGCCTTGCTTTGTGATCATGCATCTGGGCTTCGTGAAAGCCATGCCTACAGTCATTTTGGACTTTGGCAGGCACTGGACCCTGGACACTGCCATGAAAGAGACAGTCTTCAGTTTGTATATAGGGCAAAGCTGTCTTATGCCCAAACCTTTAAATTTTTCTGATTTTTCCTAAATTACCTGAAAGGCATCCTTGTGAAGATTTTTTACAAACGAATTAGGACCCAGACTTAAACCAATTTACACATAGATTGTGGGTGGGGCTTTTGGAAATTATAAAAGCTACCTAATTTATAATTCCTGCCTCTTCAATCGCCCACAATCAATTCAGGCCCCTCTTCCTTCTAGGGCTTCGTCCCATGATACTTCAGCCTCCAAATGCAGGTGGCAGTTTCTTCCTCCTTAACAAAGGAAAAGCAACCTAGAGGAGATTTCAAGTGCTGCTCTTTGCAGCTTACTTGCTCCAAAGTAAACGGAGGTTAAAAAGCCACAAGATAAGTCTTGAAGGTGGCATGGAGGCATCAGGCCTGCACTGCATACATAGGTGATTGCTGAAGTGACCATGCCTTTAGAATTTGAAAGCCATAGCTAAATAGAAAGGGAAATCTTTCCCTTTTCCACATTATGAGATTTTATTGAGAAAACTGAGAAGAAATTTAGTTAGGTTTCTTTCTCCAGAGCTCCCCTAACCTTCACTTTAGTCCTTAACTATTTTCAGAAACGTGAAGAAGTTTTCCTGGAGGAGCATGCATGACTCCTTTGCAGAGGTGGTCTCTTGCAATTTGACTGCAGATAGCTTTATTTGAACAGTGGACTGGACAATATGACACTCCAAGGTCTCATCCAACCTCATCCCATGATTCTGCACCAGCTTTTCATACATAGAATTTTAATGAAGCTGGACAGGAATCCTGGAAAATAGGGAGGAAAAAAATCAAATAATCCAAATAACTACAGAAAAAAAGTACTCTAACTTTGTTAAGAAATTATTCTTCACAGAGAGAGGTATTGAATATTGGACTGGTCTGCCTAGGGCAGTGGTGGAGTCACCGCCCTGAAGGTGTTTAAGCAGCACGTGGAACTGGTGCCTGGGGACATGGTTTAGTATTGACTCCTAAGAGCTAGGTTGAAGGCTGGACTGGATGATCTTCAAGGTCTCTTTTAATTGGGTGTTTTCTGTGATTCTGTGACTATGCTCAATCCATTCTGCATGCAGAGTCCTGCACCTGGGGAGGAAAAATCCATGTACCAGTACAGGCTAGGGGTTGACCTGCTCTAAGGCAGCTCCACAGAGAAGTCCTGGTAAACAAGTTAACCATGAGCCAGCGGCATGCTCTTGTGGTCAGAATGATCAATGGTATCCTGGGATGATCTAAGACAAGTGCGGCCATCAAGTGCAGGATGGGTGTCCTCCCCTTCTACTCTGCCCTGGTAAGCCCATATCTGGAGTATTGTGTCTAGTTCTGGGCTACCAGCTCAAGAGAAAATGAACTACTGCAAAGAGGTCATTGGAGAGCTACAGAGATGAGTGGACTCTCACAAGAAGAGGCCAATAGACTTGGCCCTGTTTAGCCTGGAGAAGAGAATATTGAGAAGAGACCTTATCAATATGTATCAGTATCTAAAGGACAGAGCTCAAGAGGATGTGGTCAGTCTCAGTGGTGCCAAATGATAGGACAATGGGCAATAGACTTGTGTTGTCTGTTCCCAAGTTCCACCTAAATGTAAGAAAAAGCTTCTTTACTTTGAGGATGACAGAGCACTGGAACAGGCTGCCCAGAGAGGCTGTGGAGTGTGCATCTCTGGAGACTTTCAAAACCTGCCTGGACACATGCCTGTGCAACACCATCTAGGCAAATCTGCTTTAGCAGTGGGGTTGAACTAGATGATCTCCAGTGGTCTGCTCCAACCCCTATCGTTCTCTGATTCTGTAATTTTAGAATGGGAAAATATTAAGAATTAATGCAGTTCCATTTGGATGAGCAGCACCAAACCTTTTCAAGCACAAAAGACCAGTCCAAAGGCTACATATAACAAAGGTTCTCAATTTAAGCTTCAAGTTAAAGAGTTTCCTACATAGGATTTGGTTTCTCTGTGAACCTTGACTTGGACTGTTATCACACAAAACCGCTTATAAAAGAAAAAAAAAAATCTTAGAAAATACATTATCTAGACAAAAAGGCTATCATTCAGGACTCTGATAAAAATCAGTCGTGTATCAGATATTGCCCAGTATTTTTCATTCTAAAATTGGTAATTTTTTAAGCATAGTATTACAACATTGTCAAGCCTTCTGCCTCTGGTGTGTAATTCGACCACTTAATACCAGCCTGACCACAAATAATTCTGGGATGCTCCTCAAGGCTTTCATTTGAATAAATCAGTAAAGCATCTGTTACTTGTTGGTAGCTAGTGAAAAGTATGTATAACTGTTTTGCTATTGAATCACAAAAGAGAGTTACATTTTATGAGGCTATCCCAGCCTCTGGAATGATTTCAAGAGAAGCAGACAGGAAAAAATTAAGTGTTGTCCAGCAATCTAGACACAAATCAGCACAGCCTTGTGAAATTACTTACATTATTTTCTTGATTCTTGTTATTTTGAAGAAGTGTGATGACGCAATTGTGGATGAAGAAGGCAAGTGTCAGAATCCCTGTGAGCTGAGGGAACAGAATTCTAAACTCTAAGGGAAGAAAGAAGCATTAATAATTTACTCCTTCAAAATATACAATGCTGAAATGCAAAGATCCTAACAGTGCTGTGCAGTCTATTGGCAGCAACATGAACCTCCACATTGAAATAAGATGAATTATCTTACCTTTTGCCACAGATAATGCAGATACTTAGGGAGTATAAAATACATGGCTACTTTACAACAGTGTCCATGAAAGTTTCTCAAGATATCTCAATTACAAAATATGATTAAGTTAATCTAGAACTTACACATATTAGCTCTTCTGCTTCTCAACAGTTTAACTGGATAGCACGTTTGAGGCAGGAATTGACTGCAGTGAGCATATGTATTGGAAAAAGGAATAATTTGTTTTGTGAGCATCTTTTGTTGTAAAGAAGTCACTTACACTACCAGAGGAAACTTGACATTTATATATTTTTAAGTTCTGCTTACAGGAAAGGCAGAGCAACTTTCTGTCTTTTCATCATTTACAAATCAGCAACTATGAAAAAGTTTAATTTTATCTTGATGTGAATAGCATTGCTCTGCTTATTTTAATACTTGAAGGATTATGTTCACAAGATTGTGTTTCAGAAATGACTGCAAATGGTCTAGGAATCCACCAACATGTAACATAATTAAAACACCATCTTTGTTAGTATTACAGAATCATAAAATCATAGAAGGATTATGTAAGGATATGTTTACTTTTGAGAGTGCCAACAGCAATTACAGGTACTTGAGCTAGCTCAGCTTCTGGAAAGCATCTGGCAATATATTAAAACACTCATCCAATATATTAAAACACTCATCAGAGGCTCACAAACCCTTACAGATCAAACCACAGAGCATTCCATGCAAACATATTTAAACCAGATTTCTCTAAAGTGCTATGGAGTCATCAAGGTAAACACACCCCAGGCCACAAAGGGTTTATACTGGTTGAGAGAGTATGTCTTCCCTAGGGCTGGATTTCATTGTGTCTTCAATATCTAATCTCCAGGATGTACATCTGCTAGAATTGAGAGTAAAAGCAACTTTTGGGCTTGATTTTCACCCACTACTGTAATCTCAATAATAAAAAGCAAACTGACAGATTCAGAATCTCTTTTAGCACTGCATTTCCCCCGTCACTACATCAGAACTAGGCGGACTTACATGCATTAGGTATATGCTTTGCCAGTCTCTACTTACAGTGCCAAAACAATCAAACTACTGGGTGCTCCACTTCTTAGTGACCTGAGACACGTCATGCTATAGCTCATTTTACACTAGGACTGCTAAATAGATCTTGGACTTGAACCTGATTTCTTAGCCTTAGGCTCATTACCAGTTTACATGGGTTTGTTAGTGAACCACAGTTTGGGCAAATTTCCTTCTGTAGTCTTCGGAGGATTCTGTAGATACGAGACCATGTGAGCTTTTGAAGACTGTCTGCTGTGACAGTTCAGATTAAAACCATGTTTCCATGCTCACAACAGAGCAATACCAAACACTGGTCTATCTACTAGCTAACTGAGCAGCACATATTTGAATCACAGATTCATTAAGTTTGGAAAAGACTTCCAAGATCATCAAGTTCAATTGTTAACCTAACATTGCCAAATCCACCACTAAAACTGTCCCTAAGCACTGCCCCTACATGTCTCTTAAATACTTCCAGGGATGGTGATTCAACTACTTCCCTAGGCAGCCTGTTCCAATACTTAACCACTCTTTCACTGAATATTTTTTTCCAAAAATGCCATCTCAACCTCTCTTAGCCCAACTTGAGGCTGTTTCCTCTCACCCTGTTGCTTCCCACCTGGGTGAGGAGACAGACCCATACTTCACTACAATCTCCTTACAGGTAGTTACAGTGAGAGACAAGGTCTCCCCCCCAGCCTCCTCTTCTCTAGACTAAATAACCTCAGTTCTCTCAGCCATTCCTCGTAAGACACTTCAACAGCTTCCTTGTCGTTCTGTGGATATGGTCCAGCACCTCAACATTCCTCTTGCAGTAAGGGCCAAAAAGTGAACACAGTATTTTATATTTGGTTTTACCAGTGCCAAGTACAGGTAGATGAGCATCATTTCCACTTTTAATTAAGAACAATGCCGCAAAAATAAATTAGGTAATTAGCACAGATCCTAATCATCCAGTGCTTTGAAATCCAGAATTTTATAGTGGAGACATGAATTCTGCCTAAAGTAAATGCAGCAATGAAGAAAAACAGAGGGCGTAGACAGCACTGTTTCACAACTACCAGTATCAATCTCTTAAGTTTCTACTTATGCTGCAGTAGTCAGGAAGATTCTTAGGGAACTATGATGATAATCCAGTTCATCCTCAAAGTATCAGCTCTGGTCTTGTACACAGTCAGCAAAAATTGCCTGGCACTGAAGGCTCAATCAGAAAGGACAAAACTGTCCTTGGTGACATGACCAAGCTATTTGTTCTACACAGTTTTCACTAGCTTCTTGTCATTCACATCTTGAAATAGGGTTCTGAATGTCTGGCAGAGATGAGGAAGGAATGACCTTCAGCCGTTATGAGCAAATGAACATATTTGATGATAGCTAAGGGCAGATGTCTTTGTAAAATATACATGCCGTACTCTAAGTAAGCTGCTTATTCCACTTACTGGTGTGCCAGACCAATTTCAGTTCAACTAGAGAGTTGAATCAACACAAAGGGAGTGGTAAAGCATGACACAGAAGAAGCAGCTGACAGATTACCTTGACTTTGATAACACACTGAAATCAATTAATTTTCATACCTATAACTTTACCCAGCTAACTACTATCTGTAGTTTATTGAGTTACTACTCTTGTTGCCACAGTGCATTATCATGATTCCACAAATGAGATCAGATTCTATTTGAAACAGTAAAGAAATTATTTCTTTTTTTGATCTGTCTTGCTACAGTAGTTCAAAACTCATCCTAATTTTTAAGTTAACCTTGTTTTCTTCTCCAGTTCCACATTATTTGATGTAACAATAGTTTGCAACCCATGTGTAGAACTGTCATCACAATCCTTATTGTTACTAGAAACTAAAAAACTTGCAAACCCACAAAAGAAACCCTGAAAAGGTGCCTTAAATAACTAAGTAACTTTCAGAGAAGGGCAAAAATACTTTTGTCTTTGAATAGAAGAAGCAATACAATTCAGTGGTACACGACACAGTTCCTTGGAGCTAACAGGTCATGCAATTTTGCCCTTTGTAAAAGACAGGGAAAAAACAGCTAAGACCTAACCCCACATCCCCCTCATTTCCAGCCTCCTCAAACAAGAAACTGGTCTTTTTCAGTCGTTTATGCAACAATATTGCTTATGGCTGTGACATATCCACAGTAACCAGTAACAGCTTTTGGAAAGAACAAATAGCCACCAAAAGAACATTCAAAAAGAAAAGAAACATACTGAAGAGCTAATAGCCTGAGACAGTACAGAAAAACTGTACTTGTAAACTACGGTGAATGGGCTATTTTATTTTAGCATGACAGTATGTGAAGAACACCTTTACCAGGCAGTCTTGTGTACAGTATCTCATTTGTAACTGTCACTGAAATAGGTGTGATCTGGTAACACCACATCTAGAACTTTTATAATACAGGTGAAACAGAACTATGGCAAGCTCTTGGCATACAATGTATGTTGGAGATACCTCTGATAGGCACTCCTCCACAGCACTGATACTGTTTTCTAATTGTTACTCTTTCATGAGGGATCCTTCCTGAGCCTCTATATGTAATATTAGACAGCATTTCCTCACTTTACTTATGTCGTAGAGGTGTTGAAAGATAGAAGGGAAAGTCAACAATGAACTATTTTTAAAGACCTTACATCCATCACATATATATGCTTTGTTGTTGCATTTTTACTACCTTACCTGGTACAAAAAAGTCATTCCCTGTAAACCAGTTGTATTCTAAGTGGATTCCCAGATGAGCAGCCTTTACAGTAACCAGAAAAACTAAGTAGACAACTGAAACCGTACCTAGAAAAGAAAAAACAAACACCATGAAGCAACAGAAAGAACTGGTGCCAGGTTTTATTCTTGCTCCATCCAACCACTTAGTCCAAATATTCATGGTTAGTATTAATTTGTAAAAATATAGGCAATTATTGTGATATGATAATTAAGCCCACTGCAATGCAAACTCACAGACAACAATACCAGAAACCAGAGAATCATAGAATCATAGAATGGTTTAGGTTGGAAGAGACCTCAAAGATCATCCAGTTCCAACCCCCCTGTGCCATAGGCAGGGACACCTCGCACTAGATCAGGTCGCTCAAGACCTCATCCAGCCTGACCTTGAACACATCCAGGGAGGGAGCAGCCACAACCTCCCTGGGCAACCTGTTCCAGTGTCTCGCCACCATCACTGTGAAGAACTTCGTCCTAACATCCCATTTAAATCTCCCTTCTGCCAGTTTGAACCCATTCCCCCTCGTCCTGTCATTACAAGACTTTGTGAATAGTCCTTNGTGGCCCTCCTCTGAACTCTCTCCAACAGTTCCACATCCTTCTTGTACTGGGGGCTGCAGAGCTGCACACAGTATTCCAGGTGGGGTCTGACGAGAGCAAAGGGTGAGAATCACCTCCCTTGCCCTGCTGGCAATGCTTCTCTTAATGCAGCCCAGCACACAGTTGGTAGTCTGGGCCGCATGTGTACACTGCCAACTCATGCTGAGCTTCTCATCTACCCAGACCCCCAAGTCCTGTTCCTCAGGGCTGCTCTCCAGCCACTCACCACCCAGCCTGGAGCTGTGTTTGGGATTGCGCCAACTCAGGTGCAGGACCTTACACTTGGCCTTGTTGAATTTCATGAGGTTGGCCTGGGCCCACCTCTCCAGCCTGTCCAGGTCCCTCTGGATGGATCCCTGCCCTCCAGCAAGTCAACTGTGCCACACAGCTTGGTGTCATCTGCAAACTTGCTGAGAGTGCATTGATTCCTCTGTCCATGTCACTGACAAAGATGTTAAACAGCACTGACCCATGAGGGATGCCGCTTGTCACTCCAGGTGACATTGTGCCACTGATCACCACTCTCCAGTGAGTTGTCCATCCATCAAGTCCATGTTTTTCCAGTTTGGTGCCCAGGTAGATGACATCAGTTGCCCTTCCCTTGTACACTGTTGCTGTGACTTCATCAAGGAAAGCCACCAAATTTGTCAGGCATGATTTGCCTTTGGTGAATCCATGCTGGTTTGCATCAAACACATCTTCTTTGTTTTCCATCTCCTGCAGCAGAGCATTCAGGAGGATACAGGCTGGGTGGTGAGTGGCTGGAGAACAGCCCTGAGGAACAGGACCTGGGGGTCTGGGTGGATGGGAAGTTCAACATGAGCCAACAGTGTGCACACATGGCTCAGACAGTCAACTGTGGCCTGGGCTGCATTAAGAGAAGCATTTCCAGCAGGGCAAGGGAGGGGATTCTCCCCCTTTACTCTGCTCTCATAAGACCCCACCTGGAGTGCTGTGTGCAGTTCTGGAGCCCCCAGCACAGGAAAGACATGGAACTGTTGGAGAGAGTCCAGAGGAGGGCCACAAAGATGATCAGAGGGCTGGAGCACCTCTGCTATGAGGACAGGCTGAAAGAGTTGGGGCTTTTCAGCCTGGAGAAGAGAAGACTTCGAGGAGACCTTATAGTAACCTTCCAGTATCTGAAGGAGGTGTACAGGAAGGCTGGGGAGGGACTATTCACAAGGTCTTGTAATGACAGGATGAGGGGTAATGGGTTCAAACTGGCAGAGGGGAGATTTAAATGGGATGTTAGGACTAAGTTCTTCACAGTGATGGTGGCGAGACACTGGAACAGGTTGCCCAGGGAGGTTGTGGCTGCTCCCTCCCTGGATGTGTTCAAGGTCAGGCTGGATGAGGTCTTGAGCGACTTGTGGCCCTGCCTGTGGGTTGGAACTAGATGATCTTTGATGCCCCTTCCAACCTAAACCATTCTATGATTCTAATATTCTATGATTCCTTCTTGGGCACTGTCTATTCCAGGTCTCTGGGCTTGGCATAGAGGTTTGCAGGTGTGCAGACAGACACGATGTCTTGCTGGTGGCTAAGCAAGCTCTCCAGCTAGGAGCAGTTTTCGGCAACAGTTCTTGCCTACTGTGCGGAGGCACTTAATGCCTCTCCCTAGTAAACTGGGGCATGGCAAAGTTTCCAGCTAAACAAGCTTGAAGCGTCAGAGCCTGTTACACGGCAAAGCTGGTGTGGAGCATAGCAGCAGCATGCTGTCATGGAAGGCAAGCAGACCTAAAACATGTCCTGGCTTGTCCAGACATTCCCTCTTTCTCCTCCCTTTTGCTGATGAGGGAAGCAACCACAGGAAAGGAAGACAAAGGTCTTATACCATATCTTCTTCTAAGTTGTAAAAAGGGTGTCCACATGTGTTTATATACTTGTTTGTGTTCTGCCCTAGTATGGTTAAACGCAAACCCTAGCTTACCTAATATGGGCAAGCTTGGCAAACTGTCATTCTGACTGGGTAAGCTCTGTGGCCAAAGAGCCATTAGTCTTGGGATCAAATGATAACATAGATTAGCAGGTAAACATAACATGCACTCTGCCATTGCATACGGACTTTTGCCATTGTACCCTGCCATGCTCTGCCTGCTGCATCATAACAAGCCCTGATGCTTTCGGCTTGTACACCTGGAAACTGTTGTGCTTCAGTCTACCATAGAATCATAGAATCATAGAATGGTCTAGGTTGGAAGAGACCTCAAAGATCATCCAGTTCCAACCCCCCACCATAGGCAGGGACACCTCGCACTAGATCAGGTCGCTCAAGACCTCATCCAGCCTGGCCTTGAACACATCCAGGGAGGGGGCAGACACAACCTCCCTGGGCAACCTGTTCCAGTGCCTCACCACCCTCACTGTGAAGAATTTCTTCCTAACATCCCGTTCAAATCTTCCCTCCACCAATTTGAACCCATTCCCCCTCGTCCTGTCATTACAAGACCTTGTGAACAGCCCCTCCCCAGCCCTCCTGTAGGCCCCCCTCAGATACTGGTAGGCTGCTATAAGGTCTCCCTGAAGCCTTCTCTTCTCCAGGCTGAAAAGCCCCAACTCTCTCAGCCTGTCTTCATAGCAGAGGTGCTCCAGCCCTCTGATCATCTTCGTGGCCCTCCTCTGAACTCTCTCCAACAGTTCCACATCCTTCTTGTGCTGGGGGCTCCAGAATTGCACACAGTATTCTAGGTGGGGTCTGACAAGAGCAGAGTAAAGGGGAAGAATCACCTCCCTTGCCCTGCTGGTAATGCCTCTCTTAATGCAGCCCAGGACACGGTTGGCTGTCTGAGCCGCGTGTGCACACTGCAGGCTCATGTTGAGCTTCTATGAATACGCATTAAGTGCTTTCATGTGATAGGTGAGAATTAGCCAATAACATGGCATTGTGCCTGTCTGCACATTTGCAAATCTTCCAAGACTGGGAGTGCTGGAAAAGGAAACAGATTCGTCCAAGAGGAACTAGGTTCAGGTAAGAGTTTATCTGATTTTCTCTCAGCAACCTGTTAAGAGCATGGGAAGATGCAGATGTCTTCAAGTGCTAACAAGGCACTGACAGAGCTCTTTTCAAGTGTTTGGGTACTGTCTGATACTATTTTGTGAGTAAATATTCAAAAGCCTCTCTGTAATAAATTCTGTAACTAATTTGAATGTACCTTCTGCCTTAAGCTCACCTGCTCATGACACCAAGTTAGAAGCAGCTGTTGATCTGTTGGAGGGTAGGAGGGCCCTGCAGAGGGACCTGGACAGGCTGGATGGGTGGGCAGAGGCCAATGGGATGATATTTAACAAGGCTAACTGTAGGGTTCTACATTTTGGCCATAACAACCCCAGGCAGTGCCACATGCTGAAGACAGAGAGGCTGGAGAACAGCCAGGCAGAAAGGGACCTGGGGGTGCTGACAGATAGTAGGCTGACCATGAACCAGCAGTGTGGCCAGGAGAGCCAATGGCATCCTGACTTGGATCAGGAATTGTGTGGCGAGCAGGATGAGGGAGGTTATCCCTCCCCAGTACTTGGCACTGGTCAACCCACACCTTGAGTACTATGTCCAGTTCTGGTCCCCTCAATTCAAGAGTGATATTGAGATTCTGGAACATGTCCAGAGAAGGGCGACGAAGCTAGTGAGGGGCCTCGAGCACAAGCCCTATGAGGAGTGGCTGAGGGAGATGGGGTTGTTTAGCCTGGAGACGCAGGAGGCTCAAGCGTAACCTCACTGCTATTTTCAACTACCTGAAGGGAGGTTGTAGTCAAGTGGGCACTGGTCTCTTCTCCCAGTCAACCAGCAACAGAACGAAGGGACACGGTCTCAAGTTGTGCCAGGGAAGGTAGAGTCTGGATATTAGGACGTTCTTGAGAGTGATTGGCATTGGAATGGGCTGCCTAGGGAGGTGGTGGAGTTGCTGTCCCTCGATGTGTTCAAGAAAAGCCTGGATAGGGCACTTAGTGCCATTGGATAAGGCTGGGTGACAAGTTGGACTGGATGATCTTGGAGGTCTCTTCCAACCTGGCTTATTNATTCTATTCTATTCCATCCTATCCTATCTTATTCTAATTCTATTCTATTCTATTCTATTCTATTCTATTCTATTCTATTCTATTCTATTCTATTCTATTCTATTCTATTCTATTCTATTCAGAAAGGAGCCTCTCATGTCCCTCTAGTGGACAAGTGGTATAACTGACCATAGGAATCTCAATTTCTAATAGTCTATATTTTGTTAGTTACTTAAGTTTTCTAGATTGTCTATTTTTCCTCTGTAATATTTTTCATAACTGTGCAAAGAACCTGGTTTAAAACTATGTTTTGTGGTGAGATTTTTTCATATCAAAATTAATAAACAATATTTATTTTTGAAATAAATCCTGCCTTACTGTAACACGTGGCAAGGCAAAGCACAATGTGGCAGATCACAGCATGTTGATTGCAACATAGATCATATTTTTTTCAACTGCCCAAGTCTGATGGCTCCTTTTGCCCACATTTATTAGCCAATTAGAATGGCACTTTGCGAAAACTAACTATATTAGATGAAGCCAGGGCTTCATTTACCCATATTTGGGAAAATACAGGCCATGCATAAACAAATGTATGTATCCTGCTTATCACTGCAGAGTAGACTTGGTGGCTTCAAGCCTTTTTTCTTCTTTCCTGCACTACTCTCCCCTTCAGCAGAGGGAAAAGGGGATCATGGGATCATGCCTGGACAAGCCAGGACATGTATTAGGCTTATATTGGCCTTCCATGACATTAGGGACACGGTTTAGTGGTGTACTTGGCAGTGTAAGGTTAGCAGTTGGACTCAGAGGTCTTTTCCCACCTGAACAACTCTATGATTCTATTCTGATTCTGCTCATTGGATAAACTTTCCTTGATTTAGGTATCTTCAAATCACAATGTACCAATGCTTTAATAGTATCTGTTACCCACCTAAGACATTAAACTTTGCAAAGAAAGATGGAGACTTCAGACTCAGCAAGGGCAGAAGAACAGCAATCAAGTAAAATGGTACAGTTTGTGATTTGTTCCACCACTTCTCAAAGAGTTCAAAATCTGTATTGTTGCCAGAAGAGAACATTACACTGCTGTTCTGTGGTGGGTGACTGCCAGCATCGCTTGGACAAATGACTGGAAGAAAGGAAAAGTATCACCAGATGTAAAAGGTTTTCACCTGCACAGAATCTTCACAGCCAGGATCCCACAATATCTAAAGAGCATTCTATCTATGGGGAATACAATCGCTTAAAAGCATTATTTGGCAAGTCAGTTCCTCACTTTTTTTAAAATCAGGAGTTCTGCATGGAGATTTCACTGATAGGCACTCTACACCTTAAGTTGACAGCTGCTACGTCAAGAACAACAAAGATGTCAATTTCTCTGAAGCCTGAGCTGTTGCACAGAATCAGCCTACAAGGTCATATACCTTGTAGGTATGTTCAGTGCCTACATTAACCTGCTGGAACGAAGTCATAGCAACACACCTCTGCATCTAGCTGCATACTCAGCGTTGTAATTTATCTCTGCACACCTCAGCAAGATCATATGAACAAAGAAGCAAGCGTATCTGTGTACAGAAGAGCCTGTATGTTGCTCTGGGAACACACAAACTAAGGATAATAAGATAGCTGTTGTAATGAGCAAGTCTAAGGCTCACGAACCAAACCAAAATACCCAGTCAGCTTGATGCTGTTTAGGTATTTTTTTGTTGATATCAGCATTTGTTTCTAGTATGTACCTATAAAGTTCTGTGTTGAAATATGAACTTGTCTCATTGTTCCCATGTCATCTTAAGTGCTGGCATCTCACAACAGCGAGATGCCTTGCAGCTACATACCTCTTCTGTTACAACAGCAAAAGTGTAAAAAGCATTTGTCAAATGTCTTGAGACCCATTACAAAAAGTTTTCTCATTTGCTTTCCCTGCATTACTTATATGAAAATTGTTTCACAGACATTGAAAAACACTTTTGTTCTTACTGGTCTCCCTGGTAGCCCTCAATGCCTTGCCAAGAATCATTCAAGCATCTCACAGCCCTTAATTTTGTGAAGCTGCTGCTTTGGATCCTCTAGTTGCTTCAGGATACTGTGCAATATTGTTATCTACTTTGTATCCCAAGTTACACCCTCTGTTGCATAAGAACGGGGCAGGATAGCAGAAGACAACATGGAAGGGCACTGCAGCAGCTACTGGCTCCTTGCTGGTAAGGACTGTAGGAGAAACAGGATTCAACACTAGCTAGAATGCAAATCAGCTGTTATGCAGAATTATTTTCAAGTCCTTTACCTGACTCCAAACAGCTGCTCTTCTGAAAGAGAGCTGCTCTAGTATGACACACAGCTGTCCAGCTCATACTGAAATGTTTCCCCATTCCCATAAGTACCCAGGGCAGAGAAAATTTTGTGCTTCAGAACAAAGCACTACATGCTCAGTTACCATACTGTTAAGGGTTAAGACCCACTTGGTAGGAGTGGTCTGGAATCCCGACCCCAGGTCCCCTTGTCCTCTGCTGGTAGGTGTGTTCTGGAACCTGATCCCAGGTGCTCCTGGCCCCTGCTGGTAGGTGTGGCCTGTAACCTGAGCCCCTCAGGTGCTCCTGGCCTCTCCTAGTGAGAGGTCCCTCTAGGTGCAGAGGTTAGCACACTTCCACTTCCTGTCTGCACCCCTATAAGCCAATAAACTTCTTATTCTCTTGCTCTACCTCATACTTTTGTCTGACCACCGTTGCTCCAGCTTAGCCACGTGGCCAGCTAATCACATGGCTGACCAGCTATCTCCTGAAATCCACCTCCAACCAGACCACCCATTGTCATCAGTCTGGTTCTGTATATATTTTTGTATCTGTTTTCCTTCTCTTACACCTCTGTAAACTCCCTTACCTTAAATACCCTTTATTTATTGATAAAGGTTTTTTTAAACTTCCAAAATTGGAGCAAGAATATTCTTTGGGTGTTTCCTACCTGTTTTACCCTTCTGCCTATCTTTCACATAGGGAGGAGGACAGGGGAGGCATCCCATATTTAATTTTGTTCTGTGGGTTTTGGGTCTCTGTGAAGCTCTAAACTAGGACATATACATATGCAGGAAGATGAGAGATGAACAGTACCTGCCTCCTTCCTTCACTCTGCATTATTCTGCAGACTTAAGAATTCCCAACAGACCTATCATCATACTTGACTACAGTTTTCCCCTGAGTTCTGCAACTATCAGACTCATCACAAAATGCAAGCAGGCATTGCAGGCTAACAATTGTTTCTTTTCATGCTCAGCATCATTAAAGCTGATACAGTTTTAAAAAAAATAACCATGTTGCTGCAGAGGTGGTGAAGCCCAAAAATACTTCAGACAAGACTTTGTAAACAGATCTGAAGTACCTCAGTTTTAGGGTGCAGAAGTCAAAACTGTAAGGAAGATTTATCTCGGTATACACAAACTCTTAATCTGATTATTAATTCTTATCCCCACTTACAATTTCTTTTTATTTTTACTATTAACTGTATTGTTATCTGTGGAAATATAAATCTTACATAGAAAATTCTTATTTTTGATTTTTAAGAACAGGTAGTTCAAACTTACATTATATGGAATTGTAATGGGGCTAGGCATAGAAACAGGATGCTTGCATCTAACTACCATCCCCCCACCCCCAAACCAGGAAACATAATACTAGTGTTTCCTACCTTTGTGACTTCCATTCGTGCCAGGAACAATATCTGTTACATTAATGTCATGAACAAAGTCTGCAAATAAGAAGACAACCTTACTATCAGTGTCTCAGATCTGCTATTATGCTTTTAAATGTTTACTTTGAAAAAAAAGTATTTTAAGAATTTATACCACAGCCACAGTTACAACAGCTTGCTCTTTCCCAACCCCAAGTGACTATTTTTAAACTTTCTTTAAGAAGTGCTTTAAAGTAGCCTCCCCACTCCACTGCTTTGTTTTCAGGTCCATTTATGAATGTCACAGGCCTCCCCTTCCAGCTGCTTATTCTAGTTCCCTGTCACTCCTCCACTTGTCCCAGCTCCTCAGTCTGTAGTGTTGTACAGTAGATTAGTGAGAAGATGCCTCTTAAAATCAGCCTCTTCAGGGACAGGAGAAAAAAGTACGTGCAATCATGCTCTTAGTCTACCTGGTACATAGAGAAAGCGTCCCGTACTCACTTTTCTAATCTTATTTTCAGAAGAGGCTCTGTAGGATGCTTTTTCCATGTTATAAACAAAGAAAGCATTTGGAAAAAAAGTTTATGTCATATTATCTACAGTTATCTCTAGAACTACTCTGGTTTGTCTACAGTTATCTCTGGAACTACTCTGGTTCCATTACATTCCTGTGCTTCCTAACTGTTCTACCACACCAGACATTTTTGAGCTCTGCAACTTTACCATTAAGAGAGTATTAGATAGCATTTGACTCTGTCCCACATGACATCCTGGTCACCAAGCTGGAAAAACATGGACCTGATGGGTGGACAACTCGCTGGATAAGGAATTGGCTGGATGGTCACATGCAGAGAGTGGTGATCAAGAGCACAATGTCCACCTGGAGACCAGTGACAAGGGGCGTCCCTCAGGGGTCAGTACTGGCACCAGTGCTGTTTAACATCTCTGTCAGTGACATGGACAGAGGAATCAGTGCAGCCTCAGCAAGTTTGCAGATGACACCAAGCTGTGTGGCACAGTTGACTTGCTGGAGGGCAGGGATCCATCCAGAGGGACCTGGACAGGCTGCAGAGGTGGGCCCAGGCTAACCTCATGAAATTTAACAAGGCCAAGTGTAAGGTCCTGCACCTGGGTCGCTGCTATCCCAAGCACAAATACAGGCTGGATGGTGAGTGGTTGGAGAGCAGCGCTG
>VWZI01015188.1:5761-16364 GCA_013396835.1 Psilopogon haemacephalus | reverse complement strand
TGAGGGTGGTGAGGCACTGGCACAGGTTGCCCAGGGAGGTTGTGTCTGCTCCCTCCCTGGATGTGTTCAAGGCCAGGCTGGATGAGGTCTTGAGCGACCTGATCTAGTGGGAGGTGTCCCTGCCTATGGCGGGGGGTTGGAACTGGATGATCTTTGAGGTCTCTTCCAACCTAAACCATTCTATGATTCTATGATTCTATGATTTTATTTATATTTATTTATACATAAACACATATATACATACATAAAATGACCATCCGCTTGGAAATTTAATTTTTCAGTGAATACAATTCACTTCTGCATGTGGGAGTAATATATACAATCATCAGGGGCAGTAGGCCTCATATCTTTAAAATACAAGGAACAGCTGCTTGTTTTTCATAAAGCAGAAGGACTTGTGGGAAGTGAACTATTTTTTTTGTTTCGTTTCAATTTATGACACTGAACCAGAACTGAGTTTCTCCTACTTACTAATACCAATTTGATGTCATGCTGGTTTTGACTGGTTTTGAATTTGCATTCAAACCAGTGTTGGTAATACAGTGAATTATTTTCTCCACAGCATACAACAGGGAAAACAAGAGCTAAAAGTTGTCTGTTCTTTTAGTATTACCTGGGAAACATCTGAGGAGCTACAGAGCCTTAACTACGCTGTGTCCAGTTCTGTGCCTCTGGTCCAGCCAGCAGTACTCAGAGAGTCAAAGTCCTTTCTGTTCCTCACGCCACCTCACCAAGTAGTGAGCTGGGAGTGCACAAGCTGGGAGGGGATGCAGATGGGATATCTGACCCCACCTGACAAAAGGGACATGCTATTCCATATTCATATTCAGCATGTGAAGCTGAGGAAAGGAGGGGACATTTGGAGTTGTGACATTTGGAGTTGTGGCATTTGTCTTCCCAGTTTACTGTTATGCATGACAGAGTCCTGCTTTCCTGGAGATGGTTGAAAACCCCCCAAGGGTGGGGGGAAGCAGAGCACAGGGAGAGGACAAAAGGCTTGGAGGTATCTTGGGCTTGAGGGCCTAAGACTTTCCCAGATTTGTTCCTCCCAAATAAGGAAAAAGAAGCTCCTGACTTCACCTAATATGGTCAGGTTTGGCAAGGTGCCGTTCTGATTGGTGAATCTCTGTGGCCTACAGGCCCATTGCATTCAGGCAAACAATAAACAGGCTTCTGCCTCATGTTTGGCTTTGGCTTTTGCTTTTGCCTGCTCTGCCCTGCCACATTATGCCCTGCATTGCCTGCAATGACTTTCAAGACACTGACAGAACTCCCTTCCAGTGTTTGGGTATTGTCTGGTACTATTTTGTGAGTAAATATTCAATGCCTCTTTGTAAGAAATTCTGTAACTAGATTCTAAACTAAAAGCCTCTTTCCAGTTTTAAGTTTAATGTATTTGATAGTTGTTTCTTAAGTATTCTAGGTTGCCTGTTCCCTATGTGTATAGATATCCAAACTGTGGATTTTGAACATAGTAAATAAATTTTCTGGTGAGATTTAATGTTAATAAACAATTTTCATAGTTATTAACAATCTTTGCCTGGATATAAAAATTAATTTTCCATAATTTGTAACAGTTGAGAACCAAGAGGAACCAGGATCAGGTCAGAGACTGGCTGCTTCTCTCTCAGCACCCTGATAAGAGCCTGAGATGATTTACAAGCCTCTGAACAGCTGACAAGACACCAGTGGAACTCCCTGCAAGTGTCTGGGTACTGTCTGGGAACTGTAGTTAGCACCAGGGAGTCTGAAGATATAATATTTTGTGAGTAAATACTGAAACTCCTCTTTAGTAAATCTTTAACAAAGCTCTGTAAATTTTCTAATTGAATCCAAGCCTTCTGCTTAAGCAGAAGGGATCTTCCTGAGTCCTCCAGTGGGCAAGTGGCATTATTGACTGCAACAACCTCTTTCCAGTTCAATTGAGTCTAAAGTTTGTTGTATTAGTGACAGTTATTTCTTAAGTATTCTAGATTCTGTCTTCATCCTTTATGTAATGCTTTTCATGACTGTTGTGAAGAACCTGATATTATTATTAAAAATTACTGGGCAGGTAGTGAGAATCCTGAATACCAAAATTAATAGACAGTATTAATTTTTGAAAAATACCATCTTGCATTCCATTAATACCTACCATAACAATCCTATTACCCATTAAAAAATTATATAAGTAGGCACAATGAAAGCTATGACAAGAATTCAGTTATTATAGTTATTACAGAACAATCAACTTATTTCATTGTAAGAAATAGGACTATCTAACAAACACAAGTGATAAAGTAACAAGCCAATCTCAAGGAAAAACAGGACTTTTTTCCTAGAAAACTATGGTTTTGATCATTCTTAAGTCTGCTTAGCAGAACTGGAGTTATTCAGTTTAACATAATTTAACATGCTAACCTTATTCAAGAACACAAAAGTTTAAAATTAAATTGCCTCAGTAACATGTGACTTAGGTCAGCTGCAAAACACACCCAGAAAGTATGGACTTCAAAGGTGGTGGGGACTTTATTTAAACATTAAGAAGTGTATGTGTCTGTGCTGTTATGTGCCTCAGAGAGTCTTTAATAACCTTTAAAACTCTTAAATCTTTTTTTGTTCTACTCAATGGTACAAACCGGATTTTCAAAGACTCCAGTTCCATCATTTACTCCCACAACTTTACATACTTAGTTGATTGTGTTCACAGACATTTATGTGTCTGAGCATATACGAGGGTGTGCTGATTTGAGGCTAATTGGAATATTTTAATAAGAGAAATTAGATCATTGGCTATGACAAGAAAATAATAGTGATGTCTGTATTACCCATTTGTTCTGCTGAGTCATATAGAAACAAAAACACAAAGAAAGATAAGGTCAGTTTGTGGCTGCCTGCTTGCTGTATTAACTCCTCTGCCTGGATCCGTGTAACTCGAACTAATTATTCTTCTTCTAACACCTCTTGCCGACCTTTCCCAGCTCACGCTGCACGTAAGGGGGATTCTGAGATACGGGAGGGGATGGAAAGAAGTTTGGATATTGGTTTGAAAGGCCCTCTGGGTGGCTCTGCTGGTCAGGAGGGGTTTTGTACCTCTGTATTATTTTTAACTTGAGTGTTACTGTATACAGTTGTAAATATCTGTATATATATATATATGCTTGTAAATTGTGCTAAGCTATAAATACAGCTTCATGAATTCCTAGCCATGTGGGTGGGAGTGTAACTATCTAACCTGCACAAAATAAACAAAATATTTTCTGTTTATAAATATTTGTCTAAGAATCATTCCTTCACTGTGCTACAGTTCGTCATTCCTTCACGGATACTTGAATAAATGTATGGCAGCACTCTAACTGTATTTGCTGAAGTCTAGAAGAAAGCTAGATATTTTTTCCCATTAACAGCCTAGCCTCTTAAATGACTGTTCAAATAGTTACATCCATGCAAACAAGAAGGCAGTGAAAATACAAAGAGAAAACAAGCAACCAGGTTTGGGTTCTTTAGACTACACAAAGAAGCCTCATTACTGACATGGAAATTAGATAACTGGTAATTTGTCTTTCATTAAAACAGTAAGACAGACATTGAGACACTGGCTTTGGAAACATACATGACTGTAGTAGTAACTCCACACATAGTTAGTCATTATCACTTGACAGTTCATGAAAAGTAACAGAAAAAATAAGTGAAATAGACAGTCTTTTTTGAGTATAAAGCAGTTCTGATCTGTGCACAAGATAACCATAATAATCAACCAGAAATGTATACTTACTGTAGATAAACTTTCCTGTGTTGAAGAGAAAGTTGGACATAAGCACCCAATAAACAACCATGGCTCCAACAAGTGATACCATAGAAAATAAGAGGCTTGACCACTGACCAAAAGATCCAAAGTAATACTTGCAAACGTCTGGGAATTCCCAGTTTGAGGTATCTACTAAAGCTGAAGAAGACAAAAAACAGAAACATGTCTAAACAAAACAGTATGTTAGTGTCAGCAGAACTCTTCATGACACAAATTCACAGCACTTCCAAGAGATAAGAAGATTGTTGCTAACTTTTAAAAGTATAACACTTGTTAGGTGTTTGACTGAAGGAGCCTGGAGAAGTAGAGATTTTTCATTGTGGCTATTTCTGAGTAGTCTCAGAAGCACTGAGATAAGACATGTGTTTGCAGCTGAAACCTTGTGTGGGAGTTACAGCAAAGTAGGCGAGACCATGAACTAGTGCTTACCAATGCCCTGAAGAGAGGTGCCAGAAATTGGAGGCCTTACCTGTCTTTTTTTTCAGCAGTGTATAAAAGCAGCAATTACAAAAGCTTCGAGATTAGTTTTGAACACTAAAAGCACATTCTAAACAGAACCACTGTCAGTGAGACAATTGCCCGTAAATTACTTCCAACATAGAATATCCAAAGTTTAGGGTAGTGCACAAGTGGGTGCAGCTGCAGCACACACTGTTCCATTGTGGAACATCATCAGAAATACATGCAGAGAACTGAACATCAGTCATGAAGAAGGGAAGGTTCTAACTTCTTAAGTCACCAAACATAACTGAACACCCGGAAACCTGCTTTCTAAGAAATTTGGTTTTGTTATAATACTTAGGTCTCAAGGAACTGAAAGATAATTTCAGAGATTTAGCTTATAAAGCTTTGACCCAGACTACAGTAAGGAGACATCTGAAGAACAACTTTTATTTGCAGGTTAGGTCTAACATATAATAAAGATACAAACAAACTAAGAATCTATTAGATATCTGTATTTTACACTTCACAGAAATATTTGTGTTATAAAGCTTTTATTTCTTACGTATTGTCTTCCGTGACTTCACAACTCTGTAGCAGCAATAAAGAGTCAAAATGCCCATTAGCAAGATAAGAATAATTCCAGATGTAAAGCCTGCCTGTCAAGAGGGAGAAATATAGGTTACCTTCTTTATCAGTAACACTACAGAAAAAATAAGATCAAGCCATAATGCTAAAAAACATTTTCATACACATACATTTTTCATAGTTTTACCTGTTTTATTCCCCACGGGATACTTAATATAGATGTACCCATCATTGTATTCCATATCATAAATCTAGGAAGAAAAGAGAAAAGACTGAACAATTTAGGAAGCACTCTTACTTCACATTATCCTCTTAGTTGCAGTAGTTATTCATACAACAGAGAACATTCAAGAACAATGCACTTCTCACTAAGATATGGCAAGGTGCTTAACATACATTGTCACTACACTGGAGTTTTTACCATAGCCATCTGCACAACTGTCAACTTTAAAAGCAGTTCCTAATGGACTGTACACGTAGATTTCATCAGGGGCTGGCAGCACATGATCAGGAGCAATCTGATGGATAAAAATCAAGACTTGTTAGCAACACCAAGGAAGCTGCTGTAAATCCCAAAATCTTTTAATGAAAAATGCATTGAAGAAACTAAAAGGTCAGACTACATTAATTTCTTCCCCATGAAAAAACCCAACAGTTGATAAGGTATTCTCTATCTTTAACATACTATGTACAGGTCATGCAAGGTCAACCATTGCAGATGGCCTCTCATAGATGAGGGAAATGTGTACACAGATCTGAGCAAGCCTGGACCAATCTTACAGTACTCAGGCTGTTTCTATTTTTTCTTGGGACTGTGAGTACATTGCACAAGAAGTTACTCACAACTTGTGATAATGTAAGAACTTGTTAAGGCACTCAGCTACAAGACATTTACTTCAAAGAAGCTGCAGAGTGATCCTCCCCCTACCTTTATTTGTGCTTCTATAAACCTAGGCTGTGAAAGACTCAACCAGCTAGAGACCACTCTCTTAATGTTCCCTGTCTTTGCTTACCAGAGCCCTGTCTGCAGGAGAGGTCAGCCTGCTATAGTAATGAATCCGCTTATTCATTGCTGAAGCTTCATCAGTGACTCTTTGCACATCATCATTCACACTGACTATGTTTGTAGGCTCCACATGAAATGGTCTGAAGGAGGATGAAAAAGAAAGAAAAGAAAAATCCTTAAAACCCTGTAAGATAGGCACTAAAATAGAACTCAAAATGGCTTTATGTCAGTCAGGTTGAGTCTGTCATTCACTGATACAAAACAAATGGAAAAGATACCATTGCCATAAGGAAAGCTGCCATCCATGAAAGAACAAGTTTAAAATGGTCTCTTGCACAAATTGTGTGGGACAACCCAACATCAAAATTCAAACCTAGTAGTTCTCAACTCAGTCTGTTAGTTCTCAACAATGAGTCACATCAGAACTACATGCTAATAAGCTTATTAGTGCCTGTAACTGGTGTTGCCAGAATTAGTTGTGAGAAACAAAAGCAGGAACAGAAAGCATGAGAAGGCAGACAGAGACAGCAAGGAGATGGAGGGAAAATTTAAAAAAAAAAAAAAAAAGAAAAAAAGAAAGGAGTGTTGGTAATGAGGACCATCCATGAAAAGTCTAGGAACTACTGATCTAGCCAAAAATACTCCATGGAATTGCATCTAATGGGGAAAGAATCAAGCCCAAGTAAATGCATGCATACTATTTTTAAGCCAATACATCTGTGAATGCAATTTGTCACAGAATGCAGAATAACAGATGTCCATCTGCAGTTCTGAACTACTTCATGACATCGCTTCAGATTTAATTAACAGCACTATCCACAACAGAAGTCCTGTGTCTCTCATTAGGAGAGATAACACAATTAAACAGGAATACATTTTAAGTAATAAATTTTAAGTAAATTTCAAGTAATCTAGGGTAGGGTGTTCCTGCCCATGGCAGGGGGGGGATGGAACTAGATGATCCTTGTGGTCCCTTCCAACGCTGACTGATTCTATGATTCTAATAGCTTTATTACTCAAGAGGCTAACTAACCCCATGGGTATTTAATGTACAAAAATATGCATGGACTCTCAGCTCTAAAGGACCTCACTTGTTTTATCTTACAATGTATTGGGCTGATACAATCTTTGTACACTGCTAAAAATATTTCATCAGAAGACCTGTGAAGTACTGTAGTTACAAACCCGAGAAACATAGTGGGATTAAATGCATCCCCACTCGCAGTCAGCTCTCTGTTTTCTTTTTAGATTTCTGACACACATTATATTTATAATACAATAAGTATGTGTTTTGTTAATTAATACAACAGCTGCATAGTGTGAACAACTTCATGAGGGCTACGTCTTTTTCCATCTCTAGTTAATATTGTCAGCACATCCTTATAAACTTCTATGTAAAAAGAAGTTTTATATATGTTACTGCTGCTTCCCACATGGAGGAATGCACATGCTTGAGGCTGTCAGTACTTGGGCTACCTCCCTGACTGATCTCTCCTAGTGTGCATCTGTTCAAAACAAAAATTATCTCATGCAGTGATTTTCTTTTTCTTAAGGTACCACTGCATCTCTAGTGCTACTGAGCAAGTGACTATGCTAAAATAGTGTAGACATCAGTTTTATCATTAACAGAGATCTCTTTGAAAACATCACTGACTTGCAAGCTATGTGGACAGCCTAGGATGTAACCTTTCTCCCTGAAATCCATCAGGAGAGGGTACCACTCTGTCTAGGATCAAGGTCTTTTCTCATCACCCAGCTACACCCAGATCAAAGGCTCGTTCCAGAAGAGCCTCAAATGTTTGAGAAGTTCTCAAAGGCTTTTTCAAAGTCCAAAGGAGATAGGATGTAAGCTTGAGTATATTTTGGAAAACTGTTTAAGGCAGTTAAGAATACATGACAAGCACCATGTACATGCAAGCTGCAACAAATTCCGAGAGAGATTTCTGAACTGGTTATGTCTGGGAAAATGTGATCTTGGGAAAGGAGAGAGGTTACATGACTGGAAGGTGTGACTGTGTGTTAGTTTGAGCTAATTGGAGGATTTGAGTGAGAAATTAGACTATTGGCTGAGAGAGAGTTAAACACAGTGTGTCACTTCACTGGGTTTCCCTGAGAAAGGAAAAAAAAAGTTGTTTTAAGAACTGTTCTCAAAACAACCAGATTAGCAGAGGGCTTCTGTCCCACACGGCGGCTGCTCTCTCCTTTGTCTCTCTGTCTTTTAGCTAATTCAGAGTAAAACTACTAACTCCTTCCTATTACTAATCTCTGACCGATCTTCAGCTTATCTGAGTGGTGCCCCTCAGGGGTCAGTGCTGGCACCAGTGCTGTTTAACATCTTTGTCAGTGACATGGACAGAGGAATTGAGTGCACACTCAGCAAGTCTGCAGATGACACCAAGCTGTGTGTGGCACAGCTGACTTGCTGGAGGGCAGGGATGCCATCCAGAGGGACCTGGACAGGCTGCAGAGGTGGGCCCAGGCTAACCTCATGAAATTTAGCAAGGCCAAGTGTAAGGTCCTGCACCTGGGTCGCTGCAATCCCAAACACAAATACAGGCTGGCTGGTGAGTGGTTGGAGAGCAGCTCTGACAAAAAGGACCTGGGGGTCTGGGTGGATGAGAAGCTCAACATGAGCCAACAGTGTGCACACATGGCTCAGACAGCCAACCGTGTCCCGGGCTGCATTAAGAGAGGCATTACCAGCAGGGAAAGGGAGGTGATTCTCCCCCTTTGCTCAGCTCTCGTCAGACCCCACCTGGAGTACTGTGTGCAGTTCTGGAGCCCCCAGCATAGGAAGGATATGGAACTGTTGGAAAGAGTCCAGAGGAGGGCCATGAAGATGATCAGAGGGCTGGAGCACCTCTGCTATGAGGACAGGCTCAAAGAGTTGGGGCTTTTCAGCCTGGAGAAGAGAAGGCTTTGAGCAGACCTTATAGCAGCCTACCAGTATCTGAGGGGGGCCTACAGGAGGGCTGGGGAGGGACTGTTCACAAGGTCTTGTAATGACAGGACGAGGGGGAATGGGTTCAAATTGGCGGAGGGGAGATTTGAAAGGGATGTTAGGAAGAAATTCTTCACAGTAAGGGTGGTGAGGCACTGGCACAGGTTGCCCAGGGAGGTTGTGTCTGCTCCCTCCCTGGATGTGTTCAAGGCCAGGCTGGATGAGGTCTTGAGCGTCCTGATCTAGTGGGAGGTGTCCCTGCCTATGGCGGGGGGTTGGAACTGGATGATCTTTGAGGTCTCTTCCAACCTAAACCATTCTATGATTCTATGATTTCTCCCTCACACAAAAGGAAAAGTTTAAAATCAGAATTCCAATGCTGGTGCAGGAAAAGAGAGATGCTGTCCAGATTCCCTTACCTTATGGCATTCAGCAGTGATTTTTCAGCAAAAAAAACTAGAAGAGATTCTCACAATTAAAGTTGTTTCCAAATATTGTGCTAAGCAAAATTCACAACTCTCCAGCCGCTAGCATTCATAAATACACTACATCTCTTTTTTCTGAGTGATTCAGCAATGTACTACATCTTGCAGACTGATGAAGTAGTATGAGGAATACCTACATCAAGACATTTTAAACTAAGTAATGCTGTTCTCCAAGCACCTCTGCCACAGCCTTTTTAAAGATCAAGCAATGGGTTTCCAAACCTGATTAGTGTTCAGAGTATTATTGAGTCAGCAAGTCATTACAGGAATTCTTTACTTTGAGGGTGGCAGAGCACTAGGACAGGCATTCAAAGCTAGCCACAATATATTCCTCTATGATTCATTCTTGGTGATCCTACTTTAGCATAGAGATTGGACAAGATGATCTCCAAAGGTCTCTTCCATTCCCACCATTCTGTGAATAATGTATACAGCACATGAGAAACCAAGGAGTAAAACTGATTCACTATAAAGGAAATTAAAGTAGGGTGAAATGTTAAGAAGATTATACTCAGAGGGTGCTATTTCTTAACTGGGAACTGCTTGGATAGGAATACCACAGATGTCAGAGTACTTCATAAGAAAGCCTGTTCCAAAGCATTCCATGACTGACTTGATTGTTACTTTCTGAATTTACTTAAGCATTGTAAACAGTGTGCTCACTGTTATATATCTTGGAAGATATTTATTTTTTGGCCAATACATTTTACTTACTGTTTCCACATTCATACCACCATTGTCACTATAACGATTAAGGCATGACCACATAAGAATCTTAAAACGCTGGAAGCAGAACAACATTAACCTCACAGAGCACAATACTAAGCCACCTCTGCAGCTCACAAGATACACATTTAAACAGATAAGAGAATCACAAACTTTAGCATATCACATTTCAATCATAGTTCCCTCTTCTGTGTCAAAAGCAAACCTATTTTAGGCTATGAAGGTTCTTAATTAAGAAGAATTCTTAATTGGGAAGAATTCTTCCCAATTCAGGAGCAGCAGTAGTATTATGAATTAGTAAAAATTTTAGCAACACAAAAAAAAAAAAAAAAAAAAAAGAGGCATTACATTAAAAAGACCACAAGGGAGGGGAGCAGAAAAAGGGTAATGAATGCAAAAATGGTAGTTTAGCACAGGTTAGTCCTGACCATTGTCTACCTTTCTAAGTTAAAGAAACTTCGACAATAAAAAGGGAGCATATCACTTTTGCATGAAGAAAGCTTCTCTACCTGCAACATACTGACACTGTTTAATTTATAACTGTTTCAGTTCATCTACTGATCTCTCCTACACTGTGAGAACACTTTGGGATTTAAAAAAGAATAAAAAAAAGGAGGAAGGCTTGATCT
>VWZI01015187.1:322269-357578 GCA_013396835.1 Psilopogon haemacephalus | reverse complement strand
AAGAACTTCCTCCTAACATCCCATTTAAATCCCCCCTCTGCCAGTTTAAACCCATTCCCCCTCATCCTGTCATTACAAAACCTTGCAAACAGTCCCTCCCCAGCCCTCCTGTAGGCCTCCTTCAGATACTGGAAGGCTACTATAAAGTCTCCTCGAAGCCTTCTCTTCTCCAGGCTGAAGAGCCCGAACTCTCATAGCCTGTCCTCTGCAGAGGTGCTCCAGCCCTCTGATCATCTTCATGGCCTTCCTCTGGACTTGCTCCAACAGTTCCATGTCCTTCTTGTGGTGGGGGCTCCAGAACTGCACACAGTACTCCAGATGAGGTCTGACAAGAGCAAAGGGGGAGAATCCCCTACCTTGCCCTCTTGGCCATGCTTCTCTTAATTCAGCCCTGTACACAGTTGCTGTCTGGGCTGTACATGCACACTGTTGGCTTATGTTGGGCTTTTCGTCAACCCAAATCCCCAGGTCCTTCTCCTCAGGGCTGCTTTCCAGCCATTCGCCACCAAGTCTGGGGCTATGCTTGGGATTGCGCCAACCCAGGTGCAGGACCTTACACTTGGCCTTGTTGAATATCATGATGTTGGCCTGGACCCACCTCTCTAGCCTCTCTATGTCCCTCTGGATGGCATCCCTGCCCTCTAGCAAGTCAAATGTGCCACACAGCTTGGTGTCGTTTTACCTGCAAACTTGCTGAGGGTACACTTGATTCCTTTCTCCATGTCGCTGACAAAGATGTTAAATAGCACTGGACCCAGCACTGACTCCTGAGGGACGCCACTTGTCACTGGTCTCCCGGTGGACATTATGCCCTTGATCACCACTCTCTGCGTGCAACCACCCAGCCAATTCCTTATTATTCACTGGTTATCCACCAGGATTGGAAAGATGCAATTCCAAGTGCATGAGAGTATACTTGTGTGACCTTGGGCAAGACAGCAAAAAAAATAATTCAGATGCCTCAAACAGGTACCTAGTGCCATTTGTGATGCTCTAGCAGATGTGGCACACCCACACAGGACTATCACAAATTATAGTCTTAAGAGCCATGTTACTATGATGTGGCTGCTGGAAGCCTGGCAAGAATAACTTTAAATGCCTAAAATGAAATTAGGCACCTGTTTCTACATCACACTTCTTTTAACTGTGCTTCAGCACCACACTGGTCAAGTTCTGACTTCTACCAATATTTTGCTCACCAAAATTTGTGATAATACTGTGTGTTGCCGCTTGGCCATGATAATGTTTTAGGGCACTTCAGGAGCATTGATCTCTTTGTACACATGAATTCCTTTAAGTCCATTACTCTTTTTTTCTTTTTTTTTTGTTCTTTTTGTTGTTGTTGTTGTTCTTCATGATGACCTGTCAAATATCTTGTCAACATATATATAAAGAGGATTTTGATGTGGTGACTGAATTCTTTTGTGAGCAAATATGATAGTAGAGGTCAGAGGTTTACTTCAGTGTTTGATGCTGCCTTGCCATATGTGGTCAGGTCTTGTTTAAAATAACAAAGGAAAGAGGGAAAAAAGAAAAAGCAGACTGATCCCTAAAGACATTTTTTTTCATATTCACATTGCCAGGGTGTTCACAAAAAATGTGGGTGGGGGAGGAGGAGTTTACATTTAAATTACTTTAACAGGAAGATTAAATTTTCATTTATTTATCTTGCCATAGATAACAAATGATTCTTTTTCCAGTGCTATCTCTATGATGCCCTCACCTAATTGTAGTAGTCTCACAGCAGCCCTTCCTCATGAATCACCCTGGAAGAAGATAACATAATATCTGCTCTTTGGCTTCCAAAACACAGGTGCAGCCTTCAAGAGAATCCACACTAGCAGTTTCAATAGAGAGAGAAGATCCAGATAAGAATTGATTTTTAAAAAAATAGTAAGTGAATAAAGGCTTATCTATTTCACTTGTAACAACTCCCTTAGAACATCCAGAGAAAATAATAAAGCAAGCAGAAAATGCTAAGTGGATAATTAAAGTTCATGCTGAAAGAAATGTATTAAGTTGCAAATGGTAAATCATAGAATCATAGAATGGTTCTTTGAGATACCTCAAAGATCATTCAGTTCCAACCCCCCGCCACAGGCTGGGACACCTCCCACTAGATCAGGTCACTCAAGACCTCATCCAGCCTGGCCTTGAACACATCCAGGGAGGGAGCAGACACAACCTCCCTCGGCAACTTGTTCCAGTGCCTCACCACCCTCACTGTGAAGAACTTCGTCCTAACATCCCGTTCAAATCTCCCCTCCACCAATTTGAACCCATTCCCCCTTGTCCTGTCATTACAAGACCTTGTGAATAGTCCCTCCCCAGCCTTCCTGTAGGCCCCCTTCAGATACTGGAAGGTTACTATAAGGTCTCCTCGAAGCCTCCTCTTCTCCAGGCTGAAAAGTCCCAACTCTCTCAGCGTGTTCTCATAGTAGAGGTGCTCCAGCCCTCTGATCATCTTCATGGCCCTCCTCTGGATCCTCTCCAGCCACTCCATGTCCTTCTTGTGCTGGGGGCTCCAGAACTGCACACAGTACTCCAGGTGGGGTCTGACGAGATCAGAGTAAAGGGGGAGAATCCCCTCCCTTGCCCTGCTGGTAATGCCTCTCTTAATGCAGCCCAGGACAAGGTTGGCTGTCTGAGCCACATGTGCACACTGTTGGCTCATGTTGAGCTTCTCATCCACCCAGACCCCCAGGTCCTTTTTTTCAGGGCTGCTCTCCAGCCACTCACCACCCAGCCTGGATTTATGCTTGGGATTGCAGCGACCCAGGTGCAGGACCTTACACTTGGCCTTGTTAAATTTCATGAGGTTAGCCTGGGCCCACCTCTCCAGCCTGTCCAGGTCCCTCTGGATGGCGTCCCTGCCCTTCAGCAAGTCGAAATGACCCAAGAGGTATCTTATGATAAGAGATCTTGGGGAAGACATGCATGCAGGAAGTTTCACTGAGGGCAGCAAGATTGCTGGGGAAGTAGCACTTCACCTTCACTGAATGTCTGGGCACTTCTCAAAACCAGACAATTCATTCTGGTTGTAGATGTGTTCCCACATGTTTCTGCTACATCTAAAACCAGCTGGAGGCCTGAGTGGTTTCCCTTGCAAATCATGAAGTTTTGGTGAAACCAATGAATTTAACAGTTACAGAAGCCATAATGTGAGGATGAAAATACACTAAAAAGGAACTTCGAAAGTTAAATGGTCAGAAATTAACAAAGCAGGAGCAAGACCAACCCAAATCTAGTTTTCTGCCTGTAAGTAGACTATAAAATTCCAGCAGTCATTACAACGCAGCATTTTTCTAGGAGTCAGATGTAAGCTGTTGCAGAAGGGCTGTATACCAAGAAGAGTGACCCAAGGAGCAGTTTGTCCTTTATATACTGTCAAAAGCTGCTCCCTGTTCAAGGAGAATCTTTAAGCAAGGAGGATGGAACCATGCCTCGTGGCAGCCAATTGCACAAACAACAGATTTGGTTTATGCCAATTTAAAAGAAAAATGTTTGGACTCCAAGTCAAAGTTATGTACTATTATGAGAAATCATTGCAAAGCAGCACTATCTTCATCATTTTCATACCAGTTCTTCACTACATGCCTCTTCTATTTACTTTTTCCTTTTTTTCCACAGAAGACTACGATTTGCTGCTGCGCTCACCCTGATGAAATTCAGCCCTCCTGTACTCTGTGTTGCTTGTCTCTTTGAAAACTGGCTTTAGCACAGATGTTTGCTGGGTCTATTGGCTTAAATCTACCTTTATTGACATTGTAATTATACAGGCAATTCTCACTGGATGCAAGGTATTTTCTTAAAGTATAATAGTACTGTTCTCCCAAAAAAAAACACTCCTATGTGAGCATTTCCACAGTCTGAAAGAGGTCATCAGTTTTTAAGACAGGAAATTATCACTTATCTCTCTCTACAAAAAGAGAAGAGATAGGTTTTATAGCTAAAAATGCCTTAGAACTCAAAGCAAACTGCTTCCACCTAGGCAAGATGCATGAATACATTTGGCCCTAGTTCAGCAGAGGACTGAAGCAAGTTATGCATACAAAGAAACTCAGAACCCTCTCTGAGCTGATGAGTATAGCCCAGTGTTTGCCTTTTGTACAGCTGAATGAGAGTAGACTGTCTCCAAAAACATAATCTTGCTTGTGGTGCTGCATATATCTGAAAAGTCTGATGATTGTGTAAAGGCTACAATGGAAGAATATCCTAGATGTGATGTTAGCCATTTGATTCATGGATGAAATAACAAATACAGAAATAATTTGCAGAGAGGTTTAACTTTTTGGTTTTTTTCCCCACCTACAGTGTAAGACATCTCTTGGGTCATTTCTGAAGTTTCTGGATTCCATTATAATTGTCTTCATTGAAATATATCAGTTCTAGCCTAATGAATTATCCAAATCCTTCCGAATGTGTTTGCTCTGCTCCTTATTATTCATACTTTGTTCCCATTTATTATGTTCTGTGGTGAAAACTTAGCTTTCAAATCCCTTCTTGAAATCACTCATAAGAATAAGCCCATCATTTTTGTAGCAAATCAAGCATATATCAGAATTAATGGTCAATATCATTTACTGTATGCTGTACTTTGTTCCTCTCTTTGTTAAGTTTTGGACCTATACTTTGCTTTTCTTAGTCTGAAAAAAATTTATATATGCAGCAAATCTGAAGCTGAGAGACAGTGAGACAATGACACACCCACTCAGGAGTGGTCTGGAGATCAAAATCTGGAGGGTAAAAGCCTGTATTAGATCTTTATGGCCAGGGTGTATTTGCCATGCAAGTCAGTTTAGATACCATGTAACTATTTCTGAAAATATGCCTGCTCATCTGAATTGTTTCCCATGTTATCTTCTCAGGCTTGGAAATACATGAATGACTGATGATAAGAAAATGTTTGAAATTCCTCAGCCCTTTTCCAATCCGAAAATTAATTTAAAAGATGATCTGATTGTAAAGTGCTGGAGTAGAGATCTATAGATGAAAAGTCAATATTTTGCTCAGTTACACGTTCTCTGTGTGACTTTAATTCACTTAACCTATGCTCTGCCTCATTTCTCTGCATAGAAAACTCTATCTGTAAAATAGGCAGAAAGCTTAAAAGGATCGAGTGAAAATGAAGAAGTGACAGAAACAGACACTCTGCATCTGCATAATGCCCAAGAGACCACTGCCATGTCAAAATCACCAGCTAGTCAAGCTGGTTTGTGGAAGTGTTCTCAGGGTGAGACCTAAGGCTGGTACAGTAACACACCTTAGTTAAAAAATAAGGAAACCTCAGGTATTTCTTGGCGTGGACATACATGCAGTACAGATGTGTGCTGATTCAGCAATCTGACTACATCTGCTGTTACAACATCCAGACAAGGCTGGAAGAGAAATCAAAGAATCTTTCCTGAAATGATCATGGGTTTCAATGAAGACATATAAGAATTACAACCTGAATTCTCAGCTGCTGCCAATGCACTATGAATGTGTAAAGCTGAGTCTCAAGAGTACCCTAAGTTTGAAGCATCTCCAAGGACCAGGCTCTCTATATCTGTTGAGCAGAATCAAGCAGTTTGGAGAGTTTGTGACATAACCTTTGCCATCAAATAGCCTCTTGGTGCCTGTCTATCAAGGCCACAATCAGACAAGACACACAAAATGCTTTCTGTGACAATAAAAAACCCACTCTGCTCCTCATAAGATGCCATTCTCTTGGCACTTTAAACACTATTTCAGTCTGCTTCTTGCTTCAAGGTCTGTCCTTCTATTTTAGAGATGTTACACAAAAAACTGGCTGAGTGAATTGCTAATTAAGACTAAGAGAAGTTAAAAACTGTTCTCAGTGGCATTTCACAAGCTTCACACTGGTAAAATGCAGCTCTCAGTTCTAGTCACTACCTTTCCTGTAAGTCTGTATTAAATCATAGAATGGTTTAGGTTGGAAGTGACTTCAAAGATCATCCAGTTCCAACCCCCTGCCATAGGCAGGGACACCTCGCGCTAGAACAGGTCGCTCAATGCCTCATCCAACCTGGCCTTGAACACCTCCAGGGAGGGAGCACCTACAACCTTCCTGGGCAATCCATTCTCTCAGGTACAGTCTACTTGATTTGTATCTAAAGTATGAGGGTTTGCAGCAAAGAGACATCAGAAAATGCTAGAAAATCACCTACAAATAGAGGTCATAGAAAAATTCACAAGCAAAACATGTCTAGGCATCCTTTAGAAAAAAACTGACTAATCTTCTATTGTTTCCATCCTTTAATTTGAAGTTAGTTATGCTTTGCACTAGGGAAGTGGGGGCTGGAGCTAGTTGAACAAGAAGCCTTTTCCAAACAAATTTATGGTTTTAAACTTTTTTTAATTAATGCAGACTGAGAGAGCGAGGATAGCCATGTAGTTATTTCAGCAACTCACATTGTAGCTGCCTATTTCTATAATTCGTCAAACATAACTGCATGCAAGTATAGCTGATGAAATTTATTCTGTGTTCCTGCTTGCACTATATGTGATATAGAAGATAACATCACATGAAATCTGTAATGAGATTTGTCTCCATTATTCTTCAGAGTAGGCATCAGATTTGTTGAGCTTTTTCTCTCCTGGTATATCTTTTTGTTACTGTAATTTATTACAATTTTATATCATTATTTTGTTTGGTGAATGTTTCATCAAAGAACCTCTCTGTGTGTTCTCCTTTTCTCCATATAAAAATGCTTGAGTGATAGTTATCTATTTGTCCTCATTTTGTTCTTCACTTCTGCTCTAAATCTTCTTTTCTTTGTTTTACTGTATCCCAGTTGTTTGCAAGAATCTGCAGTCAAGTTAATAACAGATTATTAAACATCAAAGGTTCTCTCCTTCACCAAAATTAAGTCTGTTGATAGGATATCTTTCAAAACAGAAAATATGGCTAGGTGCCAAAATATAATTGAAATAGAAACAGAGTTTAGTAACTGCTTCTAACTTGTGCTGCTAAAAATTTCTCATCTGCCCTCAGAGGCTTGGAAGCATTGCAAGGTCAAGTCTGACTACATGTGCAGTGTGTTCTGAGCATTTAAGTTCTACATGATTCATGTTCGTCACTTAGCTTTTCAAATTATAAGCCTATAAGTTCTTGACTAAAATTTGGCAGGCTTTCTGCTTCCAAAATCCAAAGAACATATATTTTTTTTCTTTACAAGTGTTACTATGTACTAATGCAAGAGTGAATGTGATATTTTGTCATTCTCTTTTAAGCTGTTCAGGAAAAAACAACCTAATGATGAAAAAGTAACAACCGAACTCTCTAACATGTAGGTTTCTTATGTTGATGTTAAGGAGTGTTTAAAGAAAACATTTCAGAATCACTACATCCTCTTGAAAAAATATGGCTGTGGTGGGTTGAGAAATTACCCCCCAAAATAAAATCAAGATCACCAGACTAGGTCAGAAGGTTTGGAAGTAAGATAAAGTTATATTTTACAGCAAGCTATATTTACAAGCATATATACAAATTATATTTACATGTATTTACAATTATATACAACTATGAACAATTTAGAAACAATACAGAAATCCAATTCTCTCCCTCTGTACAAACAAATCCCAGAAGGGGCCAATACCACTTTGTTGTCTACCCCAGACAGAAAACCAGCAAGATCTCGCATGTTATCAGTAAAAGGTTAGTATATGGTGTAGAAAAGTCAGAGAGGTGAAGGAACAGCAAAAGAGCCAAGAGAGCAAAATTGTTTATACATTGCCATTTTAATCCCTTTTAGCAAGCCAATGAATGATATAGACTTTATCATTATTATTCTTTTACATCCAGTGCTCTAATTTATTTACATTCTGCACTGAACTTTTGGGAAAGTCTATTTGTCTTGCTGGAATTTTCCAATAAGCCTTAAATGACTATAGTAGCCTTTGCACATTCACAATAAATTTAACAAAAAAAAAAAAAGTGTCATCCACACTGGACTTCTACAACCCTGTTTTGTAACAACATCACTGCTATTGAAGATAAGTGGGTGGATAAGAGGAGGTAATATGTACTCCTGGAGACAACATGACAAAGAAAAGCAAGGTAGGCTTTAACATAAATATATAAATGAAAACTAACTAAAACAATGAAGTAAGGAAAGAAGCCTTTTGAAAAATCAACTCCTGTTTTCGTTTCAACAGGCAAACATGCTTGTTATGGGGCAGGTCCAATTTCCTGTCTTGGAAGGCTGTGGCTTCATAAGGATAATATGTGCTGAGATCACTCCTATTAAGCTTGGCGTTGAATGTGAAAGGAAGCTGGAAAGCAAGTGCCACAGAGACAATGATCACAGCCTTTCACCTTCATTTGCACTTTAATTTCCCTACTAGTGTCACTTTTGTGTGATACTGTGATCCAATAACAACAGCATGACCAAGGGTGAATTACATTCACTTGGCTCTTGTTGAATTGCAAGCATTGCAAGGGTGAAAAGAGTCTGACAGCCAGGATGTCACTACCAAACCATCTGATCCAAATCCCTCTGATCATTAACCTCCACTCTGTCCCCATATCATCGGATGTCACAAAGTGCTTCAGCCTTCCAGGTCCCCCAGAAGCACTATTAATATCATAAACATCAGTACACTGAACCGCCAGACTGACAGCAGTTTCCCAGCAGAAAAGGAAACCTAATGTGTGCTGACATATGATGGGCACAGGAGCTGTGGTGCAGCCCTTTGAGGATAGCACATGCCTTTTTCTCCCTTTCAGAACTGTTGAGACAACAGGTTATCCTTGCCCAAAATGGACAAGTTTAAGCCAAATGCTGTCAGGGCCTCTTATTGTTGAGATGCTTGACAGAGCTGAGATTTATTTGATCCTTTTTTAGCTTTTTTTTCTCCCCAAATATAAATGGTGGGTTTGGGTTTTCTCCACTCTCTTTTTTTTTCCACTCCACATCACACAAAGCTGGTCTAAATGCCAATCCATTAATGAAATACCAGCAACAGAGAGATGTGTAGCTAAGACCTTGAAGAATTTCTGGAGGCTTTTTTTTCTGTCTTTGAAAGACAACCAGTAAACCACAGGAAAAAAAATATCTAATTTTTTGTGGACATCCTCAAATCAGACATTAAATGTTCATGCTAATGTAGCAATATGCTGATGGGTTTTGGAGGGTTAGAAATTTTAAATTTTTTTTAAAACTTATTTGTTCTCACTTTTTTACTCCAGTTAATTAGGCCTACTCAAGACAAAAGTTTTTTTTTTTTTCCACCTGTAGAAGCCTCATCCTCTATTCTACAAGCATTTTCAGCATGTCCATATTCCTTTTTGTTAGAATTCAAGCTGTTCTCCTGAGAGGGTGAAACCAACTTAGCCTGACAGGCAGTAAAATATTTGCAGACACTTAGCTATTCATGTCCTGGAATAGTTGTCATGAAAAACAGTTTTAGAGGCAAGTGGATGCTTAAAAATAACCCTTTTATATATACATTTTTAAAAATATATAATTTTTTTAATAGGAGTTGACATTATCACAGTTGGAAACTATATCATTCCTGAATTACAGTTTGAGTCTGAAGTAGAGCCAAAGTGAAAGACTGAGTGCCAGGGTGATGTTAAATACTAGGATGACATGGAAAAAACCACTACATTTCTCAAGGTAAATATTGTACTTGTCATTAGATCAGATTGCAGCTTTCTCTTTCCTTTGCTAAACACACCAAAACAAAACCTATCTGAGATAAGAAACTGAAAACAATTTCTCTTCATTAAAAATTTTCATTATTGTTGTTCTTATTAATATCAAAACAGGAAAATACTTAGGAAAAAATGCTAATTGCTCTTAGTAGTTCTCTGTAAAGTCCTCAGAAAACTCTGGGTTAGCTTTTAAGGCAGTCCATGTATATACATGACGCATGTATATAGATCAGTAAAGGAGCATCTGAGGAATTTACCTGCTCAGATTTGCTTCCTGAGACCTAAACTCTGGCTAGTTTGGTAAATCACTGAACATCTTTAAATGCTTCTTTTACTCTGTGGCTCCTTTGTCCAATTAGAAATTATCTTACACCCCTAGCACATCCAATCTACGTAAACCGTAAGTGCTTTAGTACAGTGACTATTCAGTGTGTCATCGAAGCCCAAGGCAGCAGATCTGTGAGGGAGTGGTGAAGAAAGTACTAATAGTCTCATAATCATGATAGCAGCTGCAAGTTATAACAGATACAGAAGACAGCAGTGAGGATGAAGGCCAGTCTTCACAGAATCACAGAACCTTAGATGTTGGAAGGGACCTCCAGAGATCATCAAGTCCAATCCCACTTCCAAAGCAGGATCACCTAGGGTAGTCTGCACAGGAATGCGTCCAGGCAGGTTTTGAAAGTCTCCAGAGAAGGAGACTCCACAATGTCTCTGGGCAACCTGTTCTTGTAAGAATGACTTCTACAGTCATTGGTAGGGCAACTGTCAGGCAACTGTCCAGATAGCTTAAGTAATGTGGGAAATAGAGGAGAAAGAAGTGTGGTTTTTGGCAGCTGAGATTATAAAAATGCACCAAAATTTAGAACTGTGCTTGACTGTATTTTCCCATAGAAGGACTCCAGCACAGGTCTCATCTCACCTTCTGGACAAGAAAATAAGCCAGCAAGTTTCACACCATTATTGCTCCTACTCCCTAACCCCCACTTGATAAGCTCAGTAACTGCTTTCAGACACACCAAATTGACATCTTCGGTCTGCTCATGCTTCTCTGTCATGGCATCTTGCACAGTCACTTAGCACTTCCATCTCCCTCAGCTGTTTGGACACAAAGTAATAAGCATTTGGGCTGAACGATGTGAGCTCCCCTTTCCAGAGCCCCAACTGGTGAAAAGCACAGAAAAACACATGATTGACCTTTTAGGTTTTACACTTAGAGGAAGTGCCAGCCCTGAGTTAGGCAGTATGTAATACTGCCAACTGATAGATTAAATTACTTGATTTGCAGTGGGGGTTATTTCAGTTAAGTGGAATCTGGGGCAAAGTGCCTTAAGACTGAAGGTATTTTCTCTGACAACTTGTTCAAAAAGCAGATCTTCAAGATAGGAGTATCGCCTGTGGAGGAGCTGACAATCTTTTTGAAAGAAGCACCCCGGAGTTTTCTTTGATATGAACTTCTACTTAAAAAAACAAAGCAACAAAAAAAATGTTCATGAAGAAAGTGTAATCTCAGCAAAGTCATTCACACCTTAGCTCCCTTGTAAAAAAAATAAAATAACAGGAAGGAAGAAGCAAGTTCCAGGTACAGAAACTCTACCTGAAGTTGGCATAAGGACTTTGTAGGACTAGAGCCAAAATCCTTGGATATTAACACCCTGCTGATTTAATGTTCAGTCAATTGGTCTAATAAGCAATGACCTTCAAATAGCTGCTTAGTTTTTCTCCATGGGTGAATTGCATAATTCCCTGCCTCCCTTGCCTCTCTGTAAGGTGTTTCTTTTGCAACACTATTCATTGGGAAAATGCTTGGAACTGGGACTCTGAGATTTATTATGACCTTGCTTAGCCCTGGTTCCTCCAGAAACAGATAAATTCCTAAGGCTGCTCTTAACTTTCAAGACCACTCTTATTTAAAACCTCATTTGAAGGAGGAAATGCTTTTCTTGCAAATTCAATGCATGCGTGGATATTTTCTTTATTGCTCAATCTTATACTCAACTTAAGAATTACAAGCCTGGAAGGAAGAACTCAAGTGATTTTAAAAAGCAGCTGGGGCAGGGGGTAGGGACATCTCTTTTGTCACACAACAGCTTACAATCTTTCACAAGTGGCTAAGCTGAGATCCTTAACAGTGCAAAGTGCCTCACCGTGCTACACACAAAATGCCTGCGTACTTCAGGGCATCTGAGTTTAAGCCCCTGAAGCTGCTCTTCACTTATGAATTGAGATACTAATATCATCCCACTCCAGCAGAGTGAAGTTGGATGATATCAACCCACCAGTAGCCAGAAGCAGTTTGTTACTGCCCTCATATGTGAAACCAGCTGCTTGCAGAAAGCCTCTGCCATGAAAGACTGTAGCTAGGGCAGTGGGTCCAATGTCAAAAAAAGACTTCACAGTCTGAGGGGCTTTTGTGTGGGCTGGAAGACTGGTGGTGTGGGAGCACAGGAGAGGCAGAAGAAGTTGGGGGAATTTGTGAGTCATAGAATCTGCCAGGTTAGAAAAGAGCTCCAAGGTCATCCAGTCCAACCTATCACCCAGCCCTATCCAATCGACTAGACCATGGCACTAAGTGCCCCATACAGGAGTTTACTGAACATCTCCAGGGTCAGTGACCCCACCACCTCCCTGGGAAGCCCATTCTAATGCTAATCACTCTCTCTGTAAAGAAATTTATCCTAATATAAAGCCTATACCTCTCCTGCCACAACTTGAGATTGTGTCCCCTCATTCTGTTGCTGGTTGTCTGGGAGAAGAGACTGAGTCCCACCTGGTAACAACCTCCCTTCAGGTAGTTCTAGACAGCAATGAGGTCACCCCTGAGACTCCTCTTCTCCAGGATAAACAACCCCAGCTCCCTCAGCTCTCCTCATAGAGCTGTGCTCTAGCCCCTCACCAGCTTCATCGCCCCTCTCCGGACATGTTCCAGTACCTCAACATCTCTCTTGAATTGAGGGGACTAGAACAGGACACAGTACTCAAGATGTGGCCTGACCATTGCCAAGTACAGGCTGATGACACCAATCTGTGTGGTACAGCAGACACGTTGGAGGGCAGGGGTGGCATCCAGAGGGACCTGGACAGGCTGGAGAGGTGGGCACAAGCCAATGTCAGGAGGCCCAACAAGTCCAAGTGCAAGGTCCTGCATCTGGGTTGAGGCAATCCCAAGCACAAATACAGTCTGGGCAGTGACTGGCTGGAGAACAGCCCTGAGGAGAGGGACTTGGGGCTGCTGGTGGACAAGAAACTCAACATGAGCCAGCACTGTGCACTTGCAGCTCAGAAAGCCAACCAGATCCTGGGCTGCATCAGGAGAAGTGTGGCCAACAGGTCGAGAGAGGTGATTCTCCCCCTCTACTCTACCCTGGTGAGACCTCGCCTGGAGTACTGCATCCAGTTCTGGAGCCCCTATTACAAGAGGGATGTGGACATGCTGGAGCGTGTCCAGAGAAGGGCGACAAGGATGATCAGAGTGCTGCAGCAGCTCTCCTATGAGGACAGACTGAAAGAGTTGGGGCTGTTCAGTTTGGAGAAGAGGAGGCTCCCAGGTGACCTTCTTGTGNGTTTAAGGCCAGGCTGAATGAGGCTTTGTCCAGCCTGATCTAGAGTAGAGTGTCCCTGCCCATGGCAGGGGAGTTGGAACTAGATGATCCTTGTGGTCCCTTCCAACCCTGACTGATTCTATGATTCTGTGAATGATAACCTCCCTTGTCCTGCTGGCCACACTGTTCCTGATACAGGCCAGGATGCTATTGGCTCTCCTGGCCACCTGGGCACACTGCTGGCTCATGTTCAGCCTACTATCTACCAGCAGTCCCAGGTCCCTCTCTTCCTGGCTGCTCTCCAGCCACTCTGTCCCCAGCCTGTAGCATTGCCTGGGGTTGTTGTGACCAAACTGTAGAACCCTACACTTAGCCTTGTTAAATCTCACCCCATTGGCCTCTGCCCACCCATCCAGCCTGTCAAGGTCCCTCTGCAGGGCCCTCCTACCCTTCATCAGATCAACACCTTCTTCTAACTTAGTGTCATCTGCAAACTTACTGATGATGGACTCAATCTCCTCATCCAGGTCATCAATAAAGATATTGAACAGGATCAGGCTCAGCACTGATCCCTGGACAACACCACTAGTGACTGGCTGCCAACTGGATGTGGCACTATTCACCACCACTCTCTGGGCCCAGCCCTCCAGCCAGTTCTTGACCCATTTTGAGCGGATCTGTCCAAGCCATGAGCTGCCAGCTTTGCCAGGAGCTTTTTGTGGCAGATGATGTCATAAGCTTTGCTTAAGTGCAGGTAGACTACAGGCAATCAGGTTGGTCAGGCAGGACATGCCCTTCCTAAATCCATGCTGGCTGGAACTGATCCGTTGGCCATCCTGTAGGTGCTGTGTAATTGCACTCAAGATGACCTGTTCCATAGCCTTGCCTGACTTCCATAGTCAGCACTGAGGTCAGGCTGACAGGTCTGTAATTTCCCGGTTCCTTCTTCCAGCCCTTCCTGTGGATGGGCATCACAATGGCCAGCTTCCAGTCATTAGTGACCTCTCCAGAAAGCCAAGACTGTTGATAAATGATGGAGAGAAAAAAGAGAAAAAAAGAGTCAAGGAGTAGTAGGCCTTTGAGTGGAGGGAGATTCTATGGTAAGTATGAAGTTCTGGGCTTTAGATAAAAAGCTAAATGTTTTTGCTGTCTCTGTGCTGGCTTTTTCTATGGTTTGGATTTGGTTGTTTGGGGTTTTTAGTTTTTTTTTGGTCACAGCAGAAAATGCCCGGCTTGATTATGCTTTCACCACAAACAACTGTCCTAGATACAGGTAGAGCTCTTTCTGACAGATAATTTGAGTTTCAAACCTATTTTCCTCTGAGTTTATCTGAGGAAATTTCTTGGCCCTTCATGGAATTAACTCTGCCTGCCTTGATTTTTCTTATAGTTATCTCAGAAAGAATTGTTTTCTCTTTTCATTTAAAAAATAAGAGGAATGGTTAAAGGTCTCTCAGAGAGCCTCTACGGGATTTTTCAAGTGTTCACAGCCTGAGTGGAACATCTCTTACTTTAAAAGCTGCTATAAGTAACTTTACCTTCACCTCCTTATGCTCCTAGATTGAGCAAACAATCAATCACTTTGTAGCTTGGAGTTGATGGAAAACAAAAGAATATCATTAAGTTTGTGGTTATGAAACTGTTCTACGATAGGAAGAATTCTTCCCTCTGAAATCCTGGCTACTGATTCAATCTCCTTCCTTTGCCAGCCATGGCCACAGCTTTCTTGTCTCAGTTACAGCTTCTTGAAACCTTATCTGGAAGCCTCGGCTTTACTCTTATCCTTCAGAGAGAAGTGAAATGACATGGTAGTGACCAGACTGCTGTCACTTGAGCACCCAGTTTACNAAAAACCTCTTTTTTTTAAAACAGTAAAATTACATGTTAATCAGTACATTCCTCTTGAAAAAGCAAGCTTGATATTTTGCCAGTTAATCAGTGCTGTTCACTAGCAACATCCTAGAAAATGTCTTTCTTACAGCACAGTACCTTTCCAGAAACATCATATTTATGGAAATCTGTTAATATAAAAAGCATTTCCATGTTGGAAAAGTTTTTTTTTGTTTTGTAGGAAAACTTGGGGACTGATCATAGAATGAAGAAGAGGCTGCACATTTCCCTTTCATGTTCCTAAGGTGAATATGGTAGAAACAGGTTCTGGCTGATGAAACTCAGGAAATCAGACTCTCACGTCTGACGGGAGAGGGGATTATTTGTGGGCTTCTGTCTAAACAGCTGTGAGGCACTTTCTCAATATTTTTTCCTTGTGCATGCAAAAATTAGTATGCTTTCATGTGAAGTGTTCTTCCTCTCACCAAGCCCCTAAAAAAGTATTTTAGCTGTAGCTGAGCTATTTCCTATGGCAAGCTGGTCTGGAGGTAAATGAGTGGCCTGTTGTTCTCATTAGAATCTTGGAAGTAGTGATATTGTATGGATCTTGTCTGTCTAATTCATATTTAACATTTACATTGCCTTAAAAGAGAGCTGAGCTACAGGTCAAAATTCCCTTTTAATGTATTAGAAACAAATTATTAGGGCAATGATGTGTATGCAAAGATGTAAAACATCAGCCCTGGATATCTGTAGAAATGTCATATTATATTAAGGAGTTGAGGTATTATTATCCCAAATATCAAAGTAATTTTGAGTCAGATAAGTACATTTTTTCTCATTGGATCATTTTGCAATCTGTCGCCCTTGGGTAAATCTCAGTAATGTCTTGTCAGAATTGGATCTTGCACAAGAGTGCACAGACCCCCACTCTCCTCTTCCTGTTGCTCTGAAATCACACTGAATATTTCAGATCTTTGATATGCCTTTGACTTCTGATATCATAAAAAAAGAAATTATCTATGAATTTTGTACTTTTTCTCTGTTCTAGTTTCAGATTCAATAATCATGGATCTGCTGCAGAAATAAGACAATTTCCACCTGTACGAGTCTCCACATCAGGACCCTATATCTTTTTTAAGCATATTTTGTGGTTCAAAAGCATTATAGACATTAAAGATCATCATGCACTGAGGGAAAAAAAAAAAAAAAAACCAAAAAACTAAACACCCACCACAGTTGTGACATTGCCTTCAATTATAATGTTTATCTGCATAGATTTCTTTAAGGGGCAGGAGGGATTTTGGTAATCTGATAAACCTGAAAGTGTAAAAATTGTTCTATCCATGATCTTGAGTAATTACCTTTATTTTTCCAATTCTAAATTATAGATTCTGCACTAGAAAGAGTTATCAATACACAGCCCTTGTCTTGATATATAGCTACAATAACAAACTGCTACTTAATTTTACTAAGCTTTGATAATTGTCATAAGAGACAAGTCATTTGCAAAGCAAGGATACAAGAAGTACTGTATTTAGGTTACACGCGGCGTCCTGGCCTGTATCAGGAATACTGTGGCCAGGAGGAGCAAGGAAGGTTATCCTTTCCCTGTACTTGGCACTGGTCAGGCCACATCTTGAGTTGTCCAGTTCTGGTCCCCTCAATTCAAGAGAGATATTGAGGTACTGGAATGTGTCCAGAGAAGGATGATAAAGCTGATGAGAGACCTGGAGCACAGCCCTATGAGGAGAGGCTGAGGGAGCTGGGGTTGTTTATCCTGGAGGAGTCTCAGGGGTGACCTCATTGCTGTCTGCAACTACCTGAAGGGAGGTTGCAGCCAGGTGGGGCTCAGTCTCTTCTCCCAGGCAATCAGCAACAGAATGAGGGGACGTAGTCTCAAGCTGTGCTGGGGGAGGTGTAGGCTGGATATTAGGAAGAAGTTCTTTACAGAGAGAGTGATTGGCATTGTAATGGGCTGCCCAGGGAGGTGGTGGAGTCACTGTCCCTGGAGGTGTTCTAGAAAACACTGGATGGAGCACTTAGTGCCATTGGATAGGGATGGGTGATAGGTTGGACTGGATGATCTTGCAGCTCTCTTCCAACCTGGCTTATTCTATTCTATTCTATTCTATTCTATTCTATTCTATTCTATTCTATTCTATTCTATTCTATTCTATTCTATTCTATTCTATTCTATTCTATTCTATCAACCCCCAGAAGCAAACAGCATAAACAAATTCATAAGTCTAGAGATATCAAATGTGATACCACTTCCCTGGGCAGACTTTTCTAGTGCCTTACAACTCTTTCTGTGAAGAAATATCTCCTAAAACCTCCACCAGAGCAACTTCAGGACATTTCCTCTTTCTCGTGCTTGTTACTTGGGAAGAGAGACTAACCCCCACCCCCACCTCTTTTCAGATAGCTGTAGAGATCAATAAGGTGCCGTCTCAGCTTCCCTCTCTCCAGGATAAACAATCTCAGCTCCCTCAGCTGCTTCTCTAGACTCTTCAGCAGCTTCAGTGCTCTTCTCTGGGCACGTTTCAGCACCTCAATGTCTTTCTTGAAGTGAGAGGCCAAGAAACAAACAGTATTCAAGGTGCAGCCTCATCAGTGCAGAGTGCAGGGGGAGGATCACTTCCCTAAGATATGAAGGTCATTTTTTCCTGCTGTAAACATCTACGCTAGCCAGTGCTGGGGTGAAACCAAGTAGAAGTACCTTTATGCCTCAAATAAACATATTGTTCTGGCCTTCATTCATGTTGAACAATAGGATTTTTCTTCCTGTGCTAAAGTAAGAGTCACCATGCCCTGTTTTTTTTTTCAGTTCACTACACAGGGACTCTGCAACTACAGCTCCTATATGTTTCACTATTAACTGTTCCGTGTACACACTAAGAAAATGATTGTGGGCTTGAACAAAGAGTTTCCTAGCAGCATGTACTGAAAAAACTTTTTTTTTTTTTTCCTCCTCAGTCATACATTCAATCTTTCATTTTCTGCAGAGATACTGATGTCAATTTTTTCACTTCAAAGAAATTATGGTTATTCAGTGATCTGGAATGGGGCTTTAAGCTGCCTGATTGTGTCATCAACTCACAAGCAGGGAATTTTTACTGCTGTCACTTACCAGTAACAGTGGATCAGTTGTGGTATATCTCCATTAGCGATTCATTGAAAGCAAAGTTGTGCTTGGTGAAGAAAAAGGTTTTGCATGGACAATGTTTTTTCTCGGCATCTGTAACAGTTGGCTATGAATGCAAGATATTAATTTGAAAATTAATATAGTTTATTAATTTTGTTATTCAGAAACACCCTACCAACCAATATTTTAATAATAATGGGTTCTTCACACAGTCATTATACAAAGGGAGATAAACAGGGAATCTGGAATACTTAAGACCATAATTAGCAACAATATAACAAATACCAAACTTGAAACTGGAAAGAGATTTTCTGATTTCTTTGCACTTCTTGCCTACCTAGGGGCTCAAGAGTTGACTTTCTGCTGCTAAAGCATAAGGTACTCAGATTCACTGGAGAATTTACAGAACCTTGCTAGAGATTTGCCAAGAGGCTTTTGAGCGTTTACTCAAAAGTAGTCCCTCCAGATTTCCAGGGCAGCACTATAGCATCAGCTAATGCCCAAAGCACATGAAGACGGTTACTGTTGGTGATTTCAGAGCCATTAGAGGCTTTTGAGCTCCCCCAGACTCTTTTCTCAGGAAGCTGGGGTATAGCACCACCTCTGACCTGGTTCCTCTTGAACTCCCAATAGCTGGAGACTTGTAAAGGGGTAGACAGGATGCAGTGAGACAGCAACTCCAAAACACAGAAGAAAAACAATGGCAGTATCATCAGCCACCAAAACAACAGCAGAGCAGAGCATGCAGAGAGAGCCTCATGTTACCTGCTCATCTCCTTTTATCAATGCCTGCCCAAGATCTGTTGACTTTTGGACAGAGATCAGCCAATCAGAATGGCACTTTGCCAATTCTGACCATATTAGGTGAAACCAGGGCCTTTGTTTTCCTTTCCTGTTGTTGCTCCTCCCAGCACAAAAAGTGGAGGATCAGGGGAACAGGTCTGGGCAAGCCAGGGCATGTTCAGGCCTATTCAGACCCACCACAACAACATCACACAGCCTCTATGTGTTGGAGAGCTGGAATAAAATCCAATCTCCAGGCTGAGTCCACACAGCTCTGATAATGTGGCTGCTGCACGTTCAGTGCAACAGGAAGTTAAGTTGATCATAGACTGTGCTAGGAGCAATAGATGGAACCCCGGCTGTCCTCCAGCCCAGAGTGTAGATGGGGCCATGAACCACAGCCTGCCTCTTCCAACTGGGTGAGGTGCAAATCTCAGGCTGGAAGATGGTAAACAAAACCCTACTGCAGACCCATTCTTCAGAAGCATTTCATAATCTCTCTACAATTCTGTCCTGGGTTTGGCTAGGATAAGTTCTTCACAGGAACTTGGGAGGGCTCACAGCCAGCACAGGCATCTGAACCAGCCAATGGGCTGTCCGATAACATCAACCTCATGTATGCTCTATAAGTGGAGGGAAGTTGACAGGCAGGTGCAATGTTGTTTTTTTTTTCTTTGACTTGAGAAGGTGTGTGATGCCAGGCTTTAAAATATGCATTCAAGCTAGTTTAAGCAAATAAAGCAATTATTTATCATTCATATTCACAGAATAAACTTGCCAGTTAGCTCACTGAAATATTTGTTGCTATTACACTTATGCATAATTTATTGTTAAATTTGTTTACATGTGCTGTGTTTGAAAATGAAGCAGCATGGGAGCAAAGAACATTATAGTTTGCCTGTTATAGAAAAGAACAGAGTGTGAGCAGGCTGTTTCATTTCTACTATATTAAAAGGGATTAAGTTAAATACAGAGACTGAAGTGCCTTTACAAACTTACATAATGAATATAATGTTTATCAATCCTCCTACCTAAATATTGGTCATTATCTCTCACATTAAGGATCAGACTCTGCTCATTTACTCCACAGGAAGGAATCTGTAGGTGGAAGGAGTAGTTTCTAAAAAGTTTGTGCCTTTTTTCTCCCACAACTTCCTTTTGACTGAAATACCAGAAGTACAGACATTCCACTCATGCTTTCTTCTTAAAGACTGCTGGGTTGCAAAACATGGAGCTATGCATAGATATGTGCATGCTGTGAAGACTTTGGTTGGGTGTCTTTGGAGCCAGCAGAGAGGATAATTGTTGAACACTGGACAAGCCCAGGGCAGCCATTGGACTCTTTGCATGCTTTACCCCAAGCTAACTCCAGGTAGCTCCATCATGGCACCCACCAGATTCTCAGCTGTGGTGCTGTCAGCACAGCCCTAGTGGTATCAGCAAGCAAATGACTTTGCAGCAACAGACTCCTCTGCAGTTCCTGGTTTTGCAGCATAATGTGGTTCTGTCAGCTAGTCCAACCATCTCAGTGAAAGAGAACCCAACACGGACACTGCACTTTTGGCTCCAAATTTCCCTGATAAAAAGGAAATGTTTCAATTAGCCGCTGATTTCATTATTATCTGTAGGTATCAAATAACATAAAAGTCTACTGAGTTGTTCAGTGTTGCAATGGCTGAGAGGAAGAAATGTTTAGAGAAACACCTTAAATCTTTATGTAACCTGAGCATGGATGGAAGTCATTGCCTCTGCTATGTGGTGTTCACATGCAAACCTGTGTGCCACAGAAAGCATTGATGGGGGTGTGGTCAGGAAAATGCTGTCTTTCACTGAGGTCAGTAAGCGTGTTTTGTGGACAATGGAAATCAACTTGCAAAGAAACAAATCCCTAGAAACTAATTTTCCCCTTCAGCAGCTATGGACTAGCACACACTGCCTTTTGCATAGATGAGCTTAAAGAAATAAGCACCAAGCAGGGAGCTGGGAGATCCTGGCAGAATCCTGGTTCTGATGCTGATAGCCAAAACACACAATTTTTCCCATCTGTTTTCCCATCAGCGAAGTGAAGGCCCCACATTTCTCTGAAGAGTGCTGTACTGTTTAATTAGGTAGTGTTAGGACAGTGTTTTGACCATCTAAACACCATATAAATGCTAAATGCCTAATTCATCACGCCCTGTGCTGCAGTGATGAGGCAACAGGGTATCCCTTCCATTTCATGTGCAGGCATCCAGCCCAAACTGCTGTGCTGACATGCCTGGATGAGTATTCAAGCCCAGTTACTCAATCCCTGAAACACATCCCATTTCTCTGGTGTGTTGATCCTCCCACCCATCTGTCTGCATGGCCCTGTGCCTTCTTGATGCATCCTATGTCCATGTGTGGATCTCACAAGTGCCAACAGGAGGGAGAGCTGTATGGGAACAGCCAGCAGTGCTTTTCCTTTAAGATTACTGTATAAGGTGAGACAACCTTTCCATCATGTGTTTGCCATGGTGGACAGCCTTTATGTAACATGAGCAGCAATTTTCGAGAGAAGTGTTTTCACAAGGTCATGTCTTCTCTACAAATTAGGAGCAGTAATGAATTGTATGCAAGAACTCTTCTTTATTAGTCACAAAATCTGCACTGTTAGAGCCCACTTTACAATTTAGCTGGTGTCATTTCCATTTTAATACAGGGCCAGGACAGCCTTTCAATTGTGTTATTGTGGTACTGTCCTTGAACAGCAATTGTTGCCTAAGTAGGAGAGATTAGGGTATCAGATGAACCACTTCAGAGCTACTTCGATTTAATGGACTTCAAAGATTGTCAAACAAAACTAAATGCACCAAGCTTCAGATTTATTGTGCAATGTTGCTTCTGCACAAGAAAATAATCCACATAGGTACAGTGTGGATTTCCATCTTCCCTCATAAATTGGAGGATATCATGGTCTTAAAGATGCTGCTGCCCTTGAGCTTTACAGGCAATCTGTGCTTCAAAACACAAGTACACTTCCTGAATCAGTGCCCAGGTGTAAAGCAGCCAGGGGCCATTGTCATGGTAGCGGTAGAGCTGAAGGAAAACACAGATGAAATAAACCAAGACATGGAGCCAAATACTTGCTTTCTCTACAGCCCTTAATCCAGAGTTGACTCCAGCAAGTGGAGGTGCCAGCCTGAGCCAGTTGGATGTTTCTGGCCTGGCTGTTCTTTGTTTTCACGTTCCTCCTTCCCCTGGCTCCAGTCAAGGCCAAAAGAAAAGCGCCCAGAAGCTGAGGTGGGAAATGGTCAGTCAGACCAACCAGACTGGATGAAAGATGCACTGAAGACCAGCAGAAATCACTGCAAATGCTTTGTGAGGTTTGTTTCCCTGATCAAAATACTGGAATGTTCAAACTGAGAAAATGTTCATCGTTCATCTACTGCTAAAAAGAATAACTAGCACTATGAAAACAAGTCAGCTGAAGATGACACTGCTTAGATAATTTCCTTATGCCACCCCCAATCTTCAGTAATTGTTTTATGAGTCTGGAGAATCCTGAATAGTGTGACGCATGCAGATTTTTTTTTTTTTCCTAAAAGGCAGCATTTGTACATCTATTGTGTTTTGCTAAGAAAAGCTGGAAAATGTAAAGCAAAATATTTTAACAAGTAGTAGGACACAAACAAGACAACTGAGATTTTTGAAACAGCTTCCAGACATTCAAGAGACGCACATGGCTCCTGCAGCCAGAGTGCTGTGCACCACCATGCTGTGTCAATGCACAGAGGAAATAACTGTCCTCTTAAATTGCTCTGTTTTCCTGTGTCTGGGCCTAAACAAGAGAAACACAAGGGCTAATAATCTTTCTGGAGCCTCAAATGGTCTTATTCTAATTATCAGTCGAGAAAAACAATAAAATTTAGCCCTGTGGTTTAAAATAGATAAACGTTTCACTGGTGCAAAAGCATTATAGTGTCTGCCCATAAATTTTTGCACCAGTCCAAGCTGTTTAACTGGCAAAATATATACTATAAAACATGAACTTGAGCATTTAAATTTTATATTAGCTCAACTTAATCTCAGGTGATATTAATCACTAATTAATACTTTTGGGGGGTTTTATTCATGCAGAAAGAATCACTACTCATATTACCACTTGTTTGATAATGTGCCTTTATCTTTATTTTAATGGGGCTGCCAGTTTATTTAGATGCAAACATCTAAGGATTTTTACATCCCCAAGAGCAATTGCTCTCTTAAATACTCTCAGTGATACAGTTACTTTAAAGCAATAAGCAGTGTAAGAAGAGCTAGCATGAAATTACATTATATCTCCAGAGCTTTGTAGTTATGTAAGAACTCTTGGCATATTCTGTTAATTAATGGAATATGTTTACTGTGGGTTTTTGAAGTTACTAATTATTTTTATTAGTTTAAAATTCTTTAACTCTCATGTCTGTATACTATTTCTTTTATTAATTCAGTACAGGGGAGTATGGTATTTTATTAATTCCTATCCTAGCTAAGGAATGAGCAAACTGTTAGAAGGAAAGTCATTCTGTTAGACGTCATCTCACACTCCAATGCTGCAAGGATGTATTTGTAACTACATCTATGTGTATGTATATATTATCAGCACCCAAAAAACCCATGAGAACAAATTAACACTTTATGCCACATATTTGTTATGCTAAATCTAGCAATTGTCTAGTGTACCCTTATTTTTATAAAACTAATCTTTCTAATCCACGTTAATTTATGTGTCCTTATAATGCAGAACATAATACTATTTAGAATTTTTCAAATATCAAAGAAGAAAAAAAAATTTAAATCCTACTTTTGCTTTCTGAATTGGACTGAGGAAACACAGATAGTTTCTTCTTATGTTTAAAAGACTAGGAGATTACACTCTTTTACTTTCTATGACTTCAGCTTCTGTGATTACTGATGAAGACTTAATTGCTGACTCTAGCTGTCTAAAAAAAAAAAAATTAAAATAATAGATACATAAAAAATTATTAAAGTGGAAGACCTATCATATTTAGTCATTTTACCTTCCCCTTTCTCAGTGTGGGCAAAGCAGGTGAAAAAATACTTTGCTTCAGAAAGGTAGCTGAAAATTAATTCATTAACATTAATTAGACACTCGTAATGAAAAGCAAGAATGGAGTACAGACAATTGCTATTTTCAGGTTTTTTACATTCCTCAAACTAAATTAGATTAATCAGATTAGAAAAGGTAATAAAATATTAGAGCTTGTTCTTATGTCTTTGCTCCCTCCCATTAGTTATAAATGAGTACACTGGAATGTTACTTGCTGTTGCAAGGTAACAAAAATGCTTGGGGCACTCAGCTACCTTTTGATTTTGAGGCAGAAAATGGTTATGGAGTGATCACTGAGCTCCACTGCTGAGAAACAAAAGAGAGGAAGCAACTGTGAATCAGAAGCATTTCCTTTTTTCTGCCTTTATCTTCTTTTCTGTGAAAGATGCAATGGCTGGGAATTTTGTCATTCCATCATAAGGACCAAACCTTTTTTCTTCTCAGCCACACACTCGACAAATAAAACCTACACCTTCCAACTTGCATTGTCTTTTGTGATGCAAAAGAGCAGGCAGCATCCTTTTCCCAGCTTTCATATGGCTGCTGGGCAGTGCTGTTCCAGCACTGACTGTAACCTGTATCATTTCCTCTCGTCTTGAGGGGTGGTATCAGTTTGTCTAATCTGCTATGAAATGGGAGTGTAGTCCTTTCTCAAGTGCAGAAAAGGATGACACTGCAGTCAGAAATGAACCTGATCTTTAAGAGCACCTGAAGAGAGCAGGGTCTTCCATGAGATTTGAACATAATTTTTATTATTTGATGCATCTCTGTTCAAAAGAGCCCACTCACAGCAGTGAGAACTTTCTCTCTGCACTAGCTTTTGGTCCTGTGTGGTTGTCTTTTTATAAACCAAATTTTTGTCAGCTGTCCAAAGAAATTTCCATCCAGCTTTCCAGTTTTGTGAGGAAGCTTTTTTAATAGATTTTTTTCATTAAAATGTGGTGAAACAAGTGAAACACTCTAAACGGGTTTTAATTATAGTTTTCTTCATTTCTGTCAAAGATGAGCACAGAAGAGTAGCATTCTATTCCTACCAGCCGTTTTCAGCAAGCCCTTAACTGATGAGAGGACAGAGGCACATGAAGGCATACAAAGAACAGTTGAAGAGTTAGATGCATCTCTAGGAACCGAGAAATTCAGACACACTTCAATGGGGACCTACAGGACTGAAGCCCATGGTGCAGTACCCAGAGGCAGCAGATAAATTGCATTCATCCAGAGACTAAAATAGAGTTACACAACCAAGTGTATCTTAAATCATGGTATATTTAGAGCTTTGATTTTTAATTCCAGTGTCATACTAAAAAAAAAAAAATAATTTTACTTCGAGGTCTACTGTTGTGTCAGCACTTCCCTAACAGCTTTCTTTATCCACTTCATATATGCAGGAAGGTAAAGTAGCTAAAATTTCCATTCTTTCATTCTCCCTCCATGAATATTTCTTCAAGGGACTTTTCTTAAGTTGCTGCTCCTGTCTCCAGTCAGATAGCTCAGGACAGAGCTGCCAACACTGATCTGTTCTGTGTTCTGGGCTCTCCATATCTGTGTTGCTGCCTCCATTTCTCTGTCTCATGCTCTCTTTGTCTTTCTGTCACATCCCTCTCATGAAATAGAAACTCTGTGAATCAAAGGCCTTCAACAGAGAGCTGACAGGCTCCTTTCTGAGCATTGCTGACTTTCACTAAGCACATGTGTCTTGCTCCTGGAGCTGCAAACCCACTCCTGCAGCAGTTCAGAACTTCTCTATTTTTAAAATCCTCTTCTCTCTTCCCTCTCCTTTTAACATCTCACAGCAGGCTTAAAGATATATGAGATGGTCAGCAGGACAGCTGAGTTCATGTAAGTAGAAAGAAAAGAGTAACAACTCAAGTCTTCCCCTATCTGGGATCAAATCACTTTGAAGATGCACTAAAGCATTACTCACTTTTACTGTGGGGTTTGGTTTTGTTTTTTTTTTTTTTCATCTTCATATACTCTCCACGGTTCCCAGAGCCCTAGTTTGTTCTAAGAGTCATTGAAGTCAGGTTTGTGCTTTGGCCTAAATTGGGATCCAAAAGTCTTGAAGTAAGCATTCTCAGTAACAGTTGTAACTTCACTCAGCCAGGGTGAAATGAGATGAACTGAGATGGTCCTATTCTTACAGAAGATAAACATTTTTTCTATCCTAAACAAGCCATAGATTTTATTTGTTTTCATAGCATCTTCCAAATACATTTGTAAAGGAATAAACCATATTCCTTATTCTGAGAAAAAAAAAAAAAAAAAAATAAAGAGAGAGAGAATTTTATAACTGGTTAAAACCAAATTTGCATTTACCTTTTGGGAAGTGACAGTTTCATCTTTTAAGTAACATTTTTCCTACAACTTCAAAATACAGATTTTTAAAAACCAATAGTAAAATTCTTTATTTCAATTAAGAACTCAGCTGAATATTTGAAACTTTGGTGATAAAGGATGTTGCTGCTATAACACTTTTCTCATCCAGACTAAAGCAGATCAGCTTTAGAAAGCACCAAAGTTAATAGCTTGACCAATACATTCCTAAGGCAAAAAGACTGTCACAGTCATTAAAATTCAGAGTGCACAGTAAAATTCATGTCGTGATTATTTTCTATTAAACCTATATATACTGTCTTCTTTAGGACCATGTTTTAAAATAAAATGCCTCCATCATATTTGAAGTTTTGCCAAAGAATATAAATTATAGCAATCTAAAGACTTCCAGTAATGAAGAGTTCAGAAGTCAAATTGTGCTGTTGTCTCACTTCTGGTTCAAGAAACTCACAAGTTTCTTGAAAAATAATCAAGCCTTAGTTTTCAGTTACTACCTCCTGCTGCAGTTTAGCATCAAAACTCTTTATCTCTCAGAGATGAGGGAGGTTTTGGTCTATTTTAATCATCTCCATGCGTAACTCACATCCCGTCTCTGATGCAGTTTCTTCCCATGTGTCTTACATGCTGGGAGAGCAAAGACTCAAGATGTGGTTGATGCCATACACAGTAATGATACTGCTTTCTTACTCTAATTCGCATCCCACTTCCAGCTAGCCAAGGGTCCCCAGTTCTCTTGGGGCTGTTCCACCAGGAGCACAAACTATCATCTGCCTTGTTCCTTGATCAAATAATCATAATAAGACTGTCTCATATATTTTGAAACACCTCTTCCTGATGTAGAAAAAGTCTGCTACTGAGTTCAACTCAATCTTGCTTCAGGGAATGAGGCCTTCAGGAAAAAATGTTGTGATGAATGTTAAAGTGAAACCAAATTAATACTAATCACACAGAACAGTAGGGGTTGTAAAGGACCTCTGAAGATCATCTAGTCCAACCCCACTGCAAGAACAGGGTTGGACTAGATGAGCAGGTTGCACTGGATCATATCCAAGGTGAGTTTTGAATGCCTTCGAAGACAGAGAGTCTATGACCTCTGTGGGTAACCTGGTTTAGTTCTCTGCCATCCTCAATGTGAAGTATTTTCCCATTATGTTTACGTAGAATCTCCTGTGTTTCAGTTTGTATCTGTTGCTTCTTGTCCTGCCACTGGTAACCACTGAGAAGAGCCTGGCTCCGTCCTCCTGACACTCACCTTTTAGATCTTTATAAGCATAATTTATAGTCCTTCCTAATCTCTTATGTCTTCATGTATCCATTTATGTGGGGGGGCTTTTCTTCTGCAATTCTTTTTGAAACCATTTTCAAATTCTAAAAAACACTTGGGACTAAGTGTTGGATCATTGTCTCCCATTAACTTTTTCATTTGTACCTTGTGCCCTCTAGAAATTGAGCCTTGGAAGTCCCAGACATTGATTTTCTTAATTTTTTTTTTTTTCTTGTCTGTGTAGCACATGTTGCATCCTGTTAGAGAAACAAAGGACACACATTCACTTTTATCTGCACTCAAGAGTTAGAATGCCACTGTTCATTGTGATGAGCATCAGCAGCAGCAGTCTCCTGCCAATTCTCCTTTCTCATTTTTTAGGTCTAATTAAACACCCATGGTACAAAGAAGCTTAGGGCTGCTTTACATTCAAGCTTCTCTGCTTTTGACTGATAGTTCACCTTTTGTGTGCAACACTTCAGCTTTGCATAGAAATGACTTACAGTGACAGATTACTTTTGTACTTGCTGGCTACTGTCCATTTAATTTTCATTATTTGTTTCATTGTATAGTTCAGAGAGAGTTTGCTAAAGGTTTGTAACATACCAAATTTATAGTGAGAGCTGAGTGCTCTGGGGACAGATGAGAAAACTTGGTATCTTCCATCAGATTATCCTACAGTAGCTTTCAAGGGGCTGCAGAGCCTGCATCAGTTGAAAATATTGAAAAGCTAATACAATGCTTGCTTGCTTTACAGTTCTCTTCCTTTTCCTCTCTACTTTTCCACAAGAGTATTCCTAAAAGGACTACATATTGTGCAGGAACTAGGAAATTGGGATCCACAATCACATCTTAAAATCAACTCAGGTTCTGTTCAGGTCAGCAATGTTTTGCAGACTGAGTTAACAGCCACGTTAGGACACTTCTGTCTCAATTACCATGAAAAAAATTATCATGGTCAAGGCAGCCTAGAAATTGGTTGTTGCCTTTAAGTTCTGCATTGTCAGCAAATGTTGTATCTAGTACTGACCAAAGTTTTACAGATTCAACTCCTGTCCCACAAAGAGGTTTGGTTCTCTTGGAACTACAGCTTAAAAACCATGGCAGTGGTAAAAGGAATCCAGATATATTGCTTAAGAATATTTTGTTTTTATTAAATCACTTACTGGCTGAGCCCCACCTTGAGCAAATAGAATATAACTGAGATATCAAGGGAGAAGGGAGATTTTTCTAAATTTTGCAAGAAAAATCATGTTTCCTTGTAAACTTGAGATGCAGCTATCCCACACTGCATTCAACTCTACTTCCCTAATACCAGGTAGCCAGTAAGAAACTGCAGAAAATAGAACAGACTGATGAAATGCATTAGCAATTTTAGGAAGAAAGTGGGTTTTCATGAACAGAACATGTGTTTGCATTTCAGCTGCTCCAGTTTTCAGCCTGACATCTCAGTTTAACCTGCTGATGAATGTGTGAGTTTGTGATAAGACACAAAACTGCAAGCCGAGCAGCTGAAGCACAGGTGTAACTTCCTTCTGGTGGATTTAACACAGTAGTATCAGTCTCCATCATGGCAATAAATTCTCTACCCCTGGATTTCAAGATTCCCAAGAATGTTTGTTTCCATGTGTAAAGGGTTAAGCCCACCTGTGACCCCCTAACTCTTCCCCAGGGGTGGTTTGGCCCGTTTCTTCCACGTAGCATGGTTGAACACTCCCACTTCCTGCCCTGATTTGGACTATAAAGGATGAAACTCAGCCCCACCTCGCTCTCTCTGCTCGCACCCTCTGCCCCTTCTCACCGCCGCACTGCTGCGACCCCCTGCCGCTCCCCACTGCTCCTCCACGTGCTCTGCAACAAGCCGCGTGGAGACTGAGAACTGCTTAGCTGGCATTTTGCAACCTGCTTCTGTTCTTCAGCACCACCAGCCGCGGGACCGCGACTTTGTTTTTTTGGACTAAAAACCCTGCCGCGGCGGCAGCTCTTCTCCCTTACCCCCCTCCTCCCAGGCTTTCTGTATCCCTTCCCCCCGCTTCCTGTAAGAAACAGAAAACCCCTTTTCTCCCTGTATTTCATTGTTTAAAGGCGTTATACCCCATTCTCACTTCCAAACTGCTTTGAGTTTTCTTTTGGGCTTTGAGCTCGGGGTAGCTGGGTGTAAACCAATACACCATGTTACACTCCTTTCCGAATGTCCACATTGTCTGCTCAGACACAACTGAAAGCCAAAGATTAGGTCCATAGAAATTCTGCTCAATGTGTCTGCAGTCTTGCAGGAAAAAAAAAAATAATAATAAAAAAGGGAGGGGCTCCAGGAAATATTACTATTTTTCTTTTTTAAATAAAGCTATGTTGCACTATTGTGGTCATTGTAATGATAAAAATAGAGTTTGCTTCTAAGGAAACTTTAGAGGTGATGCCTGCCCACAGAACCACACATATTACACCTCTTTCTAGGGATAGCTGTTTACCACAACTGCATGGCAACAGTGTCCCAGTAAAATATTAATTAAATGATGGGAATGTTATTAGTCTGCATATTATACCATGATATCTACTTAGAACAAGAGTACATAATGCCATCATTATCCATAATACTTATCTGGAACTTTGCATTGAGTTACTAGATAGAGTGTGTTCTTGGCATTGGAAAGCAGAGGAAATGTGTGCTTTATCAAGCACTGGATGTTGCCTCTGCTTGGTAAACAGTGTAAGTGCAGTTAATTCATATCATGATTAGGGAACATACTTCAGTTCCATCTTTTTTTCCAGATGATCATAGAATCATAGAATGGTCTAGGTTGGAAGAGACCTCAAAGATCATCCAGTTCCAACCCCCCGCCACAGGCAGGGACACCTCCCACTAGATCAGGACGCTCAAGACCTCAAAGACCTCATGATGAAAGAGTTGAAAGGAAACATCTGTTTGTGAAAGGACGGAGTTATTCCCCAAGATGGTTTTGTACCAGCCCAAGCCAGTTTGGATCAGCCTTGAAATTTCTCAGTATTTCATCTACACAAACTTCTTTGTGTGGGCCCAGATATCAATATGAGGGATGTAAACCTTAAAGCTGAAACTGTTTCAGTTTTAAAGGTTTCAGATCCTACACTTATTTCATTTAGGAAGGCATTAGACATTGTTTTGTAGGGATTCTTCTCTGAAAGAACCTCCACAAGTCCTCCTTGGTCCCTCAGAGTTTACCAGTATCTGCTCATACTTAGTGATAAGTATTAAATGAATGGTTGACTTTGAAGCAAGAATCTTAAACTAACCAAGAAAACCAGCTCTTGCTCATAATAACATCTGTTTTACTATATTCTGCTTGCTCTCCTCTTTACAGATTAAATAAACAGTACACTGAATTCCTGCTCTCCATACCATAAATAAAGAAAAGTTTAATCATTATGGTAAGAAAACACTTTTCCTGACCAAACACCGTGTTCTCCACTAATTTACTTTCTTGTGCCTCTTATGACCTATCTCACCAACAGTAAGTTACAGGACAGTCAAATTACTCTAGAAGATTCCCAAAGATTCCTTTAATTTTTCCTGGAGGACTAAATGTCTTCACAGAGACACTTACCTGCTGTCAGGAACTCATACAGATATGAGCCTGTCTACAAGGTGACTGTAAAATGAAGTGGACAGAACTTTGCTGTGGCTAGCAGTTTGTGTCCTCAGAAACTCAAGTTCAGGTCTTGATTCTGACATAGGTTTCCCAGTAGAGCAAGATTTAAAAATAAACTCCGTGCGTTCTAGGAGAATGTGCAGCATTGGGATACTGATTCTTTTTGTCTTCTTCTTCTTTTTTAATCTGAGAGTTATTCAAGTATTTTATATCAAATGAACCAATTTCTAAACATTTAATATCCACTAAGGGAAAGAGACACTATAGCCTAATACCTGGGTTGCTCTGCTGAGAGGAAGACTTAAATCTCTACTGTGTAAATCTTTAACTATTTTAGATAAAGGAGAAGAACTTTGACTAGGTGACACTATCCAGGATAATTCTTTCACCTAAGTGTTGTGCTAGAAAGTGTCTGACCTGCATTTAAGCTGGCAAAGTATCTTTTTTTTCCCTCAGCATTATGAATGTGGGCAGGAAAAGTATACTTGTTGCCAGTTCATTAATGGAGTACCTACCCAGAAGAAAATATTCAGTCAAGAATGGCAGAAGTGTCATTATGACTGAACCCAAAGTCTTGTTCTTGTATATTTTGCAAATGCCTGTAGAATACTATAAACTGATATAGTTTTAGTGCTGGAAATTTGCCCAGGGAGTGCTGGTTGACAGCCATATGAACATGAGCCAGCAGTGTACTCAAGTGGTCCAAAAGGCCAACAGCATCCTGGCCATCAGGAATAGTTTGACCAGCAGCAGTAGAAAAGTGATCTTGACCCTGTACTCAGCACTGGTGACGTAACACCTCAAATACTGCATTCAGTATTGGGGTCCTCACTATAAAAAAAGGGTGTTAAGGTACTACTGTGTGTCCAGAGAAGGACAACAAAGCTGATGAACGGTTTAGAGAACAAGTCTTAGGAGAAGAGGCTAAGGGAACTGGGATCTTTTAGTCTGGAGAAGAGGAGGCTGAGGGGAGACCACATTGCTCTCTACAACTGCCTGAGAGGAGGTTGTAGTGAGGTGGGGATTTGTCTCTTCTCTCGTATCAGGTGAGAGGACAAGGATAAATGGCCTGAAAATGTGTCAGGGAAGGTTTAGATTGGATATTATTTTTCAAAATGTCTTTACAGAAAGAGAGGACTGCAACAGGCTACCCAGGGAGGTGGTAGAGTCACCATCACTGGAGTGTTCAAGAAACATGTGCACTTTGTGATGTTTTAATGGCCATGGTGGCATTTGGTTGACTGGTGGACTTGATGTTCTCAGAGGTCTTTTCCAACAGATACAATTATGTGATTCTATGGTTCTGTGACATACAGAGAAAGAAAGGAGATGAGGTGGCAACAGAGCCTTGGACCCTTCCATGTGTGAACTTGACTTTCAGAACCTTCAGGCAGTAGCAGAGATGTTCACAATAGACCACATTCCTTCAGCTGGCCAGTGATCTTGTTGAAGGTTTTGAATGTAATCAAACTAAATATATTCCCAACCTGCTTGAATGTTAAAAACAAGTCTTTTTTTTTTAAGCAAGAAAACACAACCAAAGAAGCATAATGCACTTAAAAACTGCCTTAGCCAATCAAGTGGGAAAAGCCTCTGGGTGCATTTAGCTCATATTAATGCTAGAAGCAGCACCTCATCTACAGTGATGGAAACATATGTGAGTAAAACCCTTGGAGAGGAGAATCAGTCCCTATAATTTAGGCAGAGAAAGGACACAAAAGTACAAATAAGTCATCTACCTTCACAAAGCACATCTCTCAAACAATTGTCCAATTGCTTTATATCCCCTTGAGAAGGAATGCATGTTGTCTGCTCATATTTCAGAAAATAAATACAATAAAAACAATATTTGACAAGTTGAAAGTTACAAGCATCAAAGGTTCTACCTCTGAGCTGTGTTTTCACAAAGCTTGACAGTTTTTGAGGTTCAAGCAAGCATTGACAGATAACTGAAGCAGAAGTCATGAAATGTCACGCTAGTGTGAATGGCCAACTAGCTAAATTTCAGTCATCTCTATCAACCATCTCTTCAGTTCCCAGTAAACAAGGAATCATAGAGGATTAGCATCTCACAATAAGTATTTATATTTTCATAATGATAAGTCTTGGCTTCTATTGATGACTCTCAGCTTCCTCACTTTAATCAGTGCTAAGCTGGGAAGGAGGTGTTAGGAATGCATATGTGTAAGGCTGTCTGCAAACAGAACTTTTCTGTCATTTTCACTTTCATCAAAATGAAAACAAAGCATCAGTTAAAGCTTGAAATATATACACCTTTTTTTTTTTTTTTAATACTTATAAATGTCATGTTAGTGTTTTGTAGTGTGAAGGTTTTTGCTGTCTCTTAAGTTCTTTCCACAATGCCTCAGGCCTGAGTTGTTTCATTAGCACATCATTTACAAGCAAAAGAAAATACCAGTGAGAAGGTATATTAGAACTTCTTCAAATGCTTTAGCTTAAAACTTTGGGGCAAAAGAGTCAAATCCCAAAATGTTTTCTACAGGAAATTCTAGATCTCTGTCTTCACGCTCCTGGGAAACAAAGCTCAGAGTTCAGTCTCTTGATTTGCTTTATCACTAGAATCTGGCTTTTCTTCGGAGTATTTGAAGATAAAGATTTTATATTTAGGTTGGTAAAGGTTTTTCTGTTTTGTGACTTTTTTTTTTTTTTTTTTTGTACTACAGTATTTTTTTTGTGCCTCAGCACCTAATAAAAACTTTGCAATGTTCTTTGTACAGGAAAGGAAGCCCAGCCATTATAGGATGATAAATAGGATGTTCTATTGAGTTGTAAAATATCTCAGTTCAAATTCCTTGTCTGCATGATTCAGACTTATGGCTAGAAATTTGGGATTTTTATCTCTAAAGCAGTACCTTGTTAGCTTGCAGGCTGCTTTAAATATGCTTTTCCTGTGTGGAACAAAAGCAGTATTTCTCAAGGAAAATATTAGATAACTGTACTCACATGATCTTGATGACCATTCTTTCAGTCTAACTGTGCAAATCTGTTGTTGTACTGCATGACATAAATACATAGGTTGGACGGCATCCTGTCTTCACATGATTATCAGACAAGATCTATGTGGAACCTTCAGCACCTGTTTTCCTGCACGTTTCCCTTTAATGCAGCACATAGTAACTTCCAACCCAGATACTGAAAATTACTGTCAAAAGGATTAAGCAACTAAATACTTCTTTTTTACTTAATATTCAGCACTAGATTGTATCACCTTCAAACTTTGTCATGTCCATGCTCTCCTTATTGTCCAGTGATTTCAAGCAGTAAGAGAAGAAAGAGTAAAGTTTATTGCTTTCTGTAAATGGGCAGGATGAAAGTCACAGGTGTGCTTGTTTTCAGTTAGGCTGTCTGCATAGATTCTATGAGAGCAAAAAGCCCAAGGGTAAAGTCCACCTGATCACTACAATTTAGCTGCTTTTGCATTCTTCAAGTAATTCTTGTTTTCCTGAATGACTCATCTTTTCCTTAGAGGAGAGGTGCTTAAAGAAAGAATTATTATTTTAACCTGTTGAAAGTAAACTCCTTCAGTCAAGTTAATTATAAGAGTTCCACCAACCTCTGGAACAAGTCAGACAAACGTGAAAGAAAAGAACATGCAGTCAGGACAAAAAAGGGACCAAGAGATAGTCTCATCTTTAGTTTGTCACTCATGTGCTTTGATTTGCCATTCTTTGTAAGGATTTTAAGTTTTCTAGGCAGCTATGCACTTATCTTCTGACAGTCCTGCAAATTCTACCAACTCGGTGATGTCTGTCTGAAAATTTAGTCATCAAGTTAAGGAAATCCAAGAACCCACATCTTCTTTTAGGAATATTGGGGCTTGTAAGTTTCAGTGTGCAACAGATAGGCACATTCAATCATATTGATTAATGAAGACTATATACTTAAACATGTACAAAATCATGTGTGTGTGTGCGCATGCAAACGCACACATATATGTCTAGTCACTTCAAAGACAGTAAGATTACAAATGCAAGTATGGTCCTTGCCCAGACTACAGAGATACACACTTTATCTTACGGGAAGAAA
>VWZI01015187.1:257328-322097 GCA_013396835.1 Psilopogon haemacephalus | reverse complement strand
AAAAAGGGGGGGGGGTGGGGGTGGTGATTCTCATTGTATCAGAACAGAAAATACAATATTTTGGTTTTGTTCGGGTTTTTTTGTTTTGGGAGTTTGGTTTTTGTTGGTTGGGGTTTGTTTTGTTGTATTATGGTTTTGGTTGGTTGGGTGGGATTTTAGGGTTTTGGGGGGTTTGGGTGAGTTGGTTTTGTGTTTGTCTGGGATATACTTGTTTGGGAGGGGAATTTTGTTTTCTTTTGTAAGAGTGTGACACCAGGGTATTTGTAAAACACAAAATGTACCAGAACAAACCAAAATCTTGTTACTTGTGCTAACAAGAGTAAAAAGACATTTTTATTTCAATACCTGCCTTGGTGCCACAGCTGAGTACAGGCAACAGCCCAACTGATACATTTTCAAGTACTGGATCAAAGAAATTCTATGAGTATATGACAAAAGCATAACTTTTATATCAATTAGCTAAACTGGCCTTGTCAGCCATATGGCTGTCAGCAATAAAACTGTCAACATAAAAGCATCATCAAGACCCAGCCACAGTTAGCAGGAGCAAACAGAGGAAGCAGGTGCTGCTTTGTCCTGTAGTGTATTATCATAGTTGTATCAACAATTCTGGTGAAGTGGCACAAGGCTGTTTTCTTAGATTCACCACATAAGGTCTTTCCCTCACTGTTTAGGCAATTTTAAGGCCACAAATTCAGTGGCATTCTTCTCCCATAAAAAAACAGGACACAGTGAATCAGGTCTCATATGGGAACAAATCTGATTTTGTCATCCCAGAGACATTAAAGCAAAGGATGATAAAGAATGATACTGATGGCAGAAGTATTCAGCCAGGCAGAGAGGAGGGACTGGAGACCAGCTAAGGTGATGAGACTGAAGAGGGCTGTCTGGCAGCTTAATCTGTCCATGAAGTAGATAACAATTTCTAAAACAAGCACACTAGTCTAATTTTGTAGTCAAGGAAAATATAGTCAACATGTTTAATGAAGTGTAAGGTACATTTATCCATAGATGTTTGATAAACAAAATCTCCACTTGCCTCAGCTGATAGTGATTGCTTTTGACTGTGCAGAGACAAAAAGGGTCTTGGATATCACAGGAGGTCAGGGGTTGGATGCGACCTAAGGAAATCATCAAGTCCAACTCCCCCTGCCAGAGCAGGACCATAATCTATATCAGGTCACAGAGGAACGTATCCACAACCTCTCTGGGGAGCCTGTTCCAGTGTTCTGTGACACTTACAGTAAAGAAGTTCCCCTTGTGTTGATGTGGAACCTTCTGTGCTGCAGCTTACATCCATTGCTCCTTGTCCTATCACAGGGAACAAGTGAGAAGTGCCTGTCCCCCCCACTCCTGACACCCAGCCCTCAGATATTTATAAATATTTATTAAATCTCCTCTCAATCTTCTCTTCTCCAGACTAAAAAGCCCAAGGTCCCTTAGCCTCTCCTCATAAGGCACGTGTTACTGTCCCCTAATCATCCTCCTAGACCTCTGCTGGACCCTCTCCAGCAGATCCCTGTTCCTTTTAAACTGGGGATCTCAAAACTGAATGCAGTACTCAAGCTGAGGTCTCACCAGTGCAGAGTAGAGGGGGAGGAGAACCTCCCTTGATCTGCTGGACACACTCTTCCTAATACACCCAAGGATCCCATTGGCCTTCTTGGCCACAAGAACACATTGCTGTCCCATGGATAACTTGTTATCCACCAGGACTCTTAGGTAACTCTCCACAGGGCTGCTCTCCAGCAGATCACCTCCTAACCTGTACTGGTGTAGTTTATTATTCCTCCCCAGATGCAGAACTCTGCACCTGTCCTTGTTGAACCTCATTTGGTTCCTCTTTTTTTTTAGAAGACTAGCTCCACTATATGCACATACTCTTGGTCAGATGGAACCCAGCTGTAGTGTCTTGTTGGTGTTATAAAATGCACAAAATACATCTTTCCATCTCTTTTTGCTGGGAGCTCATCTACTCCATGTTTTGACAGGCCATATCCATTCAGATTCATAAAACATAGCAGGCATATAAGCATCTGCTCTGCTAGTACTTGGAAGATTTAAGCTGTAATTGTGATTAAATGTGGTACATTTCCAGCAGTGATGATTTGAGGCCCTTGATGCTAAAATGAGAATGGGAGTGGGAGACCTGTCTACTTTTTAACGTACTCTATTCTCACACTGCATTACACCTCTCACTGTTTTTTTGCACTCACCTAGCTAATATTGTGAGCACAACACTTATCCACTCATAGAGCTGCAAGGAATGGTCTAGATATTTTCCTAGATAAATGCTTCTTGGTGAAAGAGATTTGAAATGCATTTGGTAAGAGGAGAGGAAAGATTATTTGTGGTTTTGCTGGCTGGAATGCAGTGATCTCTTCTTCTGCAGCAGAGAAATGGAAAATAAGTATGGCTTATCCTGTAAATTCTGCTTCAGATTTCTGCTAAAATTCAAACTCTTCTTGCAAAAGTGTGCACCAAACTAAAGGAATGAAAGATTTAATAAATACTGTGGTCTAAAAGAAATAGGATAGCAATGTTTAATTAATAGCTGTTACGCTTCAGGGTCAACACAATTACCTTTTTTTTTCCCCCCCTTTGTTGTCAGAAGATAGCACTTCCTTACCATAACTTACTCCAGACTCTTATATCAGTAAACAGCTGCAGAGAAATGTATCTGCTGAAAGAAACCTCAGCATTATGCAAAGAATGATGAACTTCTCAAAAGGTGTTTACAAATGCATTCAGTGAAACAGAATTTTAATGAATTGTGCCACATAATCTTGCAGTTAATGAGCTGTAAAAGCTTTTGTCAATTACAGTGACTAGAAACTAACTCTTTTGGATTCTAGATCAATAATGGGACTCTTCTTCTGCACATTCTTGTTTTTCAAAGGAAAATTAGGATCGTAAGACAAATAAAAGATGTATTTGTCATACCAGACATCTCCAAAAAGTCCCTTACTTTTATAACAGAGCTATCTATAGTCTTATTATTTATAAAATCATCTCTCAGCTGCATTAAAAAGAAACAAGCCTTCCAAGATCAAATGTCACCAGTGTTGTAAATTGCCGGTGGCAATATCAGAAGAGACTAATGACTTCAATAATAACTAGGGAGTTTTTCCAGGAGTTAAATTAAATCCAACAATTGTGCGTGATCTCATAGAAAACAAAAATTATCCTGCTTTGCCTTTGCTATGCACCATAATTACTCTGCTGTTAGAAAGTCAACACCTTAAAACTCTCTGAAAGACTGGTTCATCTGCTTGGGTCTTATTTTAAGCAAAGGCTCTGCACATACTGAGTTTTTTTACAGGTGGGGTCACTGTTCCTGCCTAGAATCATAACCTCATAACACATCAGAACTGCAGTCACTCCCAGAGACACTTAAATATTGTGAGCAATAGTTCCTGTGACTCTCTATCCAGCTAAGCTAGGAAAATATTCTTTATAAAAAATGTAGATTTGGCTCAATGTTTTAATGTCCTCAAAATCAAAAGGACCAGTATTTATCAAAGAAAAATATGGAAGACAGTTTTATTGCCTGTAATCTCCAATTTATTATGTGACGTTTTCTCAGTATGATCCTACTTTTCCCTTCTCTAGAGATATTTTTCTCTTACTCATGTCTCAGTGTGGAGGATCCATTAACAGAGGAACCACATAAAAAGTAATTTCAAGGGAAAGCCTTATAAAATGTGAAAAATTAAAGCTGTGCTCAGATCCCATTAAGAAAAGAAATTGCCTTCAGGCATCCACTAAATACGTGAAATCCATTTCTGCTGAAGGGCTTCAGAGTTTATTCCTCTCTTACAAATGCAATTTCACAGCACAAGTTGAACGTTTAAACAAAGCAAAGCAGGATCTTTTTGCAGTTAGTGCCTCTTTTCCTTGATTGCTACCAGGTCACCAAGTGCAAATTTACGTGAGAATCCAAGATTATATAAATCTCCGCCAAGAGGCTTTGAGGGCATTTCTGCTTGGTAAGATTGTAAACCAGGAAATGCTCTCAGTATGGAGGGTTTACTGGTGTCATTATTAGCATTTATTTTGCTCAGTTTTACACAGGAAGCTAGAGAAGTCTGTGGGCTTAACATCTCCTTTTCTTAAGAATTTAAGCTCCCCTGATGGCCTAGCTTCTTCTGACCTTCTGGTTCTGGCACCTCATATATTTCTAGCACAGCACGCTGATCCATCTTCAGGTCCACAACTTATCACACGAGACTAAAGGAGCAAAAAAAAAAAAAAGAACCCAAAAGACTGAGCATGTCTTGTCCTTTCTGAAAGCCACCACAGTCATCTGTTTATTTCTCCATGTCCCATAGGGAGGTGCATCTGCTGGGCATTCATTGATATCCTAGCCTAGCTCAGAGCGGCTTTGAGGAGTCAGCAGTCCTCACGCCTTGCTGCTGGAGAGAAGACGTGCTGGTTTGAGGCTAATTGGCATATTTTAATGAGAAAAAATAGATTATATGGTGTGGAAAGAAGAGTAGTGAGGTCTACTTCACTCATAGTTTTGCTGAGATGTACTATAGCAAAGACATAAACATAGATAAGACAGAGTCACTCTGGTCTGAGCTCTGGCTGTTGGTCTCTTCTTCTCCTTGCCTTCTAGCTGGATTTGTGCAACCCATCTAATGAAGTCTGCTTCTAACTCCCCTGGCTGATCCTCCTAATTCACCTTGCACATAAGGCAGAATCTGGGATAAGATTGGTGGGTGGGGGAAGGTGGAAGGGTGGTTTGAAACCCCTGTTGCGGACTCTGATCTCTTCATGTATATGTCTGGAAATATTTGTAATATATTGTGAATATCTGCTTGTATCTTGTGCAAAGATGTAAATATAAAGCTTCATTCATTAACTTCCAGCCAGCTGAGTCTAGTCTGGGTTAATTCAAATGTTGGGGAGGTGGGTAACTCCAAAACCATGACAGAAGGTCTTCATCCAGACAGCAATGTGCTGTCTATTTAGGTTCCTTGAGTGAAATGTCCTCAAGAGAAACTCAGCTTTTCCCACAAGTTATGGAACTACACACATCATGCCAGTGTCTGGATGTAAATCCTTGCTGACACTAACTAGTGAACCAGGCTCTTTTAAACAGATACAAAACAATATGGTAATGGCCTCATACTGACTTCAGAACATGTATATTTATTCCGGTTTTTGCCATTATTCTGTAAGACCTGGTATGTTTTGGGGCAGGAAAGCAGATGAGAAATCACAATGTTCTTTTCCAGAAGTGGGATCCCACTGTTTGCTGTGGAAATTGATTTTGTCTCCTCCTCAGTTGCTATCCAGTATTTTAGCTTCATCTCCTTGCCCCAAGAGAAGTTGTATGCCTGTTCACTCTGGCTCTGTCAAGCTAACAGAGCTGGCAACTAGCAGAGCTGTTTTCATCATCCTATATAATGAAAGATGCCTCCAGTTCTGCAAAAGACTTCAGCGTTGGGAACTAACAAGATGCTGTGCTCTAGAAGTCATAAGTGGGGATTTGATTGTACAAAATACCCAGAGAGGAAGAAGTGCTTTTTCCCATTTGGTTTTCTTGCTTAGTCATGATTGCAAGGTAACACCTGGAGAGGAGAAATAGCATCTCTAAAGGTTGTTGGGAAGACTGTAACAAGTATAATGACTGAAAGCCTGATGAAAATTCAAAAGCTTTCTAATCCAATTAAGATACATGAAAGAGGCCCCCTACCCTCTGGCATATTTATTATTGGCTGATATTTCTCAAATGGAAATATATGGTAATATTTAAGCCCATTGGCACAAAATCTGTCTTTCAGGAGCTATATGCTAGCTTCCAAGAGCTTATCACACTGTGAACTGATGAATTTATTCCAGAGTCTAGATCTTGGGTGTTGCCTCTTAAAAACCTGCTTCCAACACAAACATCCAAAAGAGATGCCTCAAAGGGAAATTAGAGGATGGAGAGTCATTCTGGATGCTACAGCATTGTTTGTGAAAAAATTCACAAGATAGGTCAGAGTGAAAATTGCAAATGCAATACCACCAAATCAAAGTACTGAGTGTCAATGAATTACCTTTTGTCCTGGTAATTCCTTTGCACTCCTTTGCATTGCTTGGCTAGTATTGTTCCTGTCCACAGCTTCTGAACAATTATAAACTGATTCTTTCTATACACTTTTTCCATTTTCTTCTTGCTGGAGCTACTGGACCTTGGCTGACAGTGCCTCAGTTTCTGAACTGTGCCTGTGTTTCTTAGTCATGGGTATTTCATAATGTACATGAAAATGTACAAATATGTGTGTTTTAACTGCCTGCTGAACATTTGCTTTTCACATGAGCTGTTTCTCAGTTCATTCACTCTTCTATTTAATAGAAAATGCCAGTAATTGTTATGTATATTTTTCATTATAAGAAAAATTTTAAGGTCTCAATAATACATTTCAGCATTACTGCGGATTTATATGACCATTACTGACTGCTTGATCCATTATTTTTTTCCACTAAGATGAGTAAATACACTCATTGGATATTTTGTGTAAAATGACTTCTATGCCATTAATGGAAGGTACATTTTAATTAAGGCAAAGTAAAATATATTTCTGAGAGACCCACATTTTGACATCAGTTACAGATGAGCAATCCTATCAAAGGATATTAGATTCCACTCATGCTACGGAGTAGAAGTTCATCCCTTGTAATTACACTTCAGAAATTATGTTTGTTGAAAAATCTGAAGTGAGAGCAGGCACAACACTTGAAACTTCAGCTTCAGCAGTAGAGTGCTCTAGCATTTAAGGTAGTACCCTGGGATTTCGAGCTTGAAATCTGTTTCCCCATGGGTTTCTGTTGTGTAATCTTCGATGAATCATTTAACACCAATGTCTTCAGAATTTTAACACCTTCTGTTCTCAGGGGAATTTAAGATCTGAAGACATTGTCTCTCTGTGCCTCAGTTGCCCTGCTATAAATGAGAAGGGTTGCAGGGGTAAGAGCCTTATCTGTTCAGGTAGTGCAGTAATGAAGCTTATACACGTTGTACCAGAATTCTGCTGTTGTTTTACTGAATTGCATATGAACATGAGATATTTAGCATTTTGCACAACTTAAGATTTTGAAGATTTTCTGAAATATTATTTCTTTATTGCTTTCTATTCTGTCTTTCAATGAAGAGTCAACTAAGAATGGCAAAATATCTTACTTTTTGACCAAATGGATTAATTTCTCTCTTCCTCTGTAAAGATTAAAATGATTGAGATGGACTGCTGCTTGTAGGCTTTTACCCAGAAAGATTGCCTGTCATTGTTCCATGGTAATGGTCTCTCTTCTTCAAGGCCTGAGACCTTAAGTATTCTTTTTCCAGCATCCTTCTGCCTTCACTGACCTATCATCCTTTTATCTCTCATGCTTTTCACAGCTGCATCTTTGCCTCCCCTCCCTCTCTCGCCACCCAACTCTATCAGCTTTTGTGTTAGATATGATAACAAGGAATTTAGACTAGAATAGATGGTACAATTGCTGCAAGCAAATGAAGTTGTATATGACTTTTGCTGTTAGCTTGAAGGAAATACCACACAGGAAGTTTTCAGTAATTTCTAACACAGTAGAGAATAAAAATGTGCTGGAATACTGCCTCTTGCAGACTCAGAACAGCTTCTGCTCTTTCATAACTGCCCTTGCTGTGCTGCCATCCCCAGCCACACCCTTACTCCCTGCCCTTCACCTCCATGTTGATCTTCTCTCTCCACCACAAATCGTCTCTGCTACATGAGCATCTCTCTCTCACAGCCTTTCTCAGCCAACATTATGCACAGTGGGCTGCTCCTGTCATCCCCTCCTACTCAGTAAAATTGCACCACTCTCCTCTTGACAGCCTTCACTGTCAGGTTTAGTTGCCTTGCCAATAAAGCAGGCTATCTTAAAAATGAATCCTTCCTGGCATCGTTCCCTTTAAGGATAATAATGAGGAGCTTGCATTTCAGAGGCAAAATGAGTGAAATTAAAGGAACAAATCTTTGGCCAGCCACCTGTATGAGACAATGTTGCTGTGCTTTTATTGCATGGGAAACAGAATAGCTCCTCTTCTCTCATTAGCCGACACATAAATTAATAGTAGCAATAATAGTCATAGTCACAGTAATAAACTAACTACATATGTTGGACTGAATCTATGACAACAAATCCATAGACTGGGTGCTTTTCCCCGGCCCACAGAACAGACAGAAGACAGGAAAACACTTGAGCTGTGAAGTGACTAATCCTCAATTCATTATTTAATCTTCACTTCTTTCCTGTCTTCTTGTGACATGTAGTTTTTAGCCCTGAAGAGAAAGCTCCCTGAACTGTTTTCTTTTTGTGGCAAAGATCTCCTAAGTTTGTCTTTCAGCTACCACCATTTAAAAAAAAAAAAAAGAAAAAGAAAAAGAAAAACCCAAACAAATATGTGGCAGCAAAGGTCAACATTGTCAGTGACACCTGCTACAAAATTTGTTTAGTTTCATTTATAAGATATTAGGCATCTGCAATTCTGAAAGTCAACTTGCTCACTCACACAAAGAAAAAAAAAAAAACTGGCAAAAGCAATATATCATCCGTACTATACAAAGAAGCATCTTGTGCAGGGAATTTGAATGCTTAAAAAGAAACAAAACCAGAATGGTAAACTTTCAAAGCTGGTACAGCACAAAATGGAAGAATATTTGAAACCCTGTGTGCTAGAAAGCCCATATACCGAGGGGACCTATTACAGCTAAGCATTAATTGATGAAAGTCTGGGAGAAACATGCGCAATTGCAGAAGCCATTTGCTGAAAAGATGGTTGATTTGCATAGGCACACCACTTAAGCACTTTGTAAACGACATTAATTAGTTATTTTACTGTTTAAATTACCTTTAATTGTTCATACGTGCAACAGCTTTGCAAAGATCGCATCATCATATTTGTTTGTACTAGTAAGCATCCACCAGTTGAATAGAGACAATGCAGAAGAAAGAAAAGCAAGACCTCTCACTTCTACTTTCATCTTGTCTTTTTTTAACCTCTTCGCTGAAAAAAAAAAAAAAAAACACTTTTCCCCATTTACTTTCATAACTCCTAATGTTACTTGCCTCAATATTACCAAGTTGACTATGATTATTATCCTTTATGAGATGAAAATTGTCTTAGCCTGGTTGATGTCTTCAAATATGCCTTCTAATTTTCACAGTTTGACTGTTTTACAAATATCTGTGCAGCTGCCAAAATTCGCTTGTGTGATACTGCACCCACAAATAGCAAGGCTTTACAAAGTGTATTGGTAAAACTGTGAAAAGAGAAAGACAGTATGAACATTCTTCCCAAGCCGAGAAATGAAAAAGTAACAGAAAATATCATCCAGTAATTTCATTGCAACATTCACCCAAAAAATAATTCCTGGTCTCTGAAAACCCAAGATTAACTCAATATACCATGTCTATTGAAGTGAGGTTGGATTCACAAAGGATTTCTAGATGCTACTGTGCTTCAGTGAGAATAAATTACCAAACACAGAAGTCAGTCAGGTTTTTATTGTGCTTTATTTTTCATTGTGCAAAGATTTAAAAGTAGCCAGAAACTAGAGGGAAAGAAATTGCTCTCCAGCTATGCTGCTGCCATATTAAGGGCCTGGAAGCCGTCTGCAATTTGGGGCGACAGCGGGGGCAGGTACCATCATTATTCTTTATTTAAAACTCATCTTTGACACTTTCTCACTTTGAAACTCGCAGCCATGAATACAACTTAAACAACCACACTGTCCTCCTCATTTGCCAGACTCCAGCTATAAAAGCTGTTTGTCTTCCCTCCTTAGGAGGAGATTATGACCTCCTTGCCTTCTTTCTCTAAACACTGGGCTTTACTGTCTTCTTGCCCAGCACCACATTTTGGGACAATCATATTGTCTAAAACAAATTAAACTACCATTCTGTAACACAATTATCAGACATATTAGAGCAATCTATATCACATTCAGACAGAGTTTCTTATAGGTCTTTAACCAGTGTCTCTAGCTACCTATGATCTGAATGCAAAATATCTAGAGGCTGATCAACACACACTACAACAAAAATTACCCTTATGTCCTCAGATCCCAGGAGGCTCCCAGTGCTCCTTTCTCACATGAAGAATTTATGCCTCTTCTCATGGACCTTTGACCTGTGAGAATCAAGGCTGGATATTCAGAAACACTTCAAGAAAGGATGACAAATTTGCCTTACATAGATGCTTTCTTGTTCCCTCTCCTCTGTTACAGAAAGCCACTACTCCCTATGTTCAAAATGTTTCCCCACTTACTCTTTCCTGCCTAGTCCCTCATTGCCTCCCAAAACATCACTTCCAGTTTTCAACCAGCCACTATTTATCAGTGCTGAATAGTTACTTGTTCAATGATCAAACCAGCATTTTGTGCTTTCTCTCTCACAGTGTCTCAAACTCTGAGAGAGTACTCTGAAAATATCCCCAAAACCATGTATTGGTTCTCCTTCAGTTCTCACTTTTTTGTATAAAATACCAGGGGAAAAAAAAATAAAAGAAGAAAAAAAAAGAGTTATGCGAAGAAAAGCATGTAAATAGCCTACTTCAGTCCTGGTTGATTGCGCCTTGCTACTGTAATGATTACTATAGCACACAATAATTAAACTTTATGAACAGTCTTTCAATTAAAAAGAGAGGCGTGGGTCTTGACTCTGTTCCCATGAAAGTCACTAGGTAGAAGTTTGCCTGTTCTCTGAATTAGTAACTGCAATTCTTCATGGATTTTTAAGAGCAAAAATTCCTCCTCCTCTAACTTTCAGGAATAGATGCTGGTATAATTCTTCAGTTAAATGCACAAAGACAGCATTTTCATTCAGCCATATTTTACCAGAAACATTAACTGCACACAGAATTTAATTTATAGCACTTTTTAAAAAATATAAGTATTCAATTAATATGAAAAATGAGTGATATATTGGAGAAACATGAAGGGGAAAAAAATATATATGGGAAAATATAACTGCCTGCCAAGAATCTATTAGTGTAATTTCAGCATCAGATAATAATTTAATTATTTTCAGAACACAGAAAGAGTACGATGTAATCAGTTTAATTCTGCTTTGTGTAACCAAACCATAAAGATTTTCCATTTCCCTTTTTGTGTATGTGCATATTTGTGTTCTTTACCATGCTTGTGCTTGCCATACAGATTAATTTGGGAGTGTCTTCTAATGGCTATGTTTGGGGTCCAGTTCTACCACCTCCATGTGGTTTTGAGCTGAAACGCGCTGAAAGGAGGACTAGAAACTGGTAAGAAAGTCTATTGTTGCTTTTTTTCAAATCCCTGTTTTACAGCTGCAGAAAGGAGGACCAGAGATTCTGAAAGCTTCAGGATCAGAAGGAAAGTCGGTGGGAAAGGTAATCTTCCTCTGTCTAGACACTCTGAATCCCACTCCGTTGCCTCCTAATTCTTGTTATTTAGTATGAGGTTGGAGTGAACTACTTTCATGCTGGGAACGCCTCCAAGCACCATCACAAGCTGTACTGATTCTGACCCTCGCTCTGCTTTGTCCTGTATTTTGCTGTCAGTAACTATGGGAAACATCTTGCCCATTGCTTAAAGGCAGCAGCTCAAATGTTTCCTCATTTTGCCTAATTCCACTTTTTGTCAAGGTGGATTTCCTTAAGATTCTGCTGGGTATTAGCTGGTATTAGTTACAGTCCTGACTTGAGAGGTGGAAAAGAAAGGGAGAAAGAACCCATGCATGCATGCATATAGCAAAAAACTGAATTGATTTCAGATGGAAATCTCCTTAAGGCATAATCCCTTGCTAAGTTATCTTATAAATCAGCATCTCTTACAATTACAGATGTCTGAATTTTGTGCTTTGTTGGTAGCATTCATTCTAAAAAAGGAGTTGGAGTCCTGTTCTGCCTCACTGTCCTCAGGAGCATTCAAAGTTTGACAGCATTTATGGGATGTGCTTACCAAAGACAGCTACCTGCAAATGCTGTTAGCAAATTTTAACAGATAATAGTGAACACGAAATGGCAAGCAAAAATAGGTGAACAAATTTAAATCTTCTGGAAAATATCTTGGTTTAGATGAAACCAACATTTGGGGAGGTGGCTCAACTAGTTGATTGGTTTGTTTTTGTTTTGGTAAGGGAAAATGTTTTATCTGAGGTGAATTTTATTGCCTTTGCAAACATAAAGACTATGGTACTTGAATATACTTCTCATCTAATTTATGGTGGATAATTCTAACAGTTACATATTTACAATTTGGCACTTTCTGAAATATGATGCTTAAAAATTGGCGCAGAGGATTGTGAACTCATTTTGAAAATGGATAAAAGTTTGCATAACGTCCTTCATAAATTAAAATTTGAAAAGGCAAATATGTCAATAAGTAAAAGAATGTGAAATATTATGGATTGGGTTGAATTGGAAGGATTGTCTCATTCCAGCTCTGCCCCCACCATGGGCAGAGACACTTCCTACTAGGCCAGGTTGCTCAAAGCCTCACCCAGGCTGGTCAGTGAAATATGTTCATTCAAGTCCTAATCCGAAAAGAGAGAGAGAGGTTTCAGGATGCTCATGTTTGGCAGTGGCTTCAAACGCTAAGACATTCCTCTGTACAAGAAGACACCCTGCTGCACCCCCAGACTGCCTACCCCAACACCAGTGGAGTTTCATCTCTTTTCTCATCACACCCCAGTCTTCCCAGCCAAGAGGGACTGGCTTTCTGCCAGGGATGTGCTCATCAGTGCTGAACTGATGAATGTCTTCATTCCAGCTTTGCTGCCAGACAGCTGCTGATTTTAGAACAGTTAATGCTTTGCCTCCTGCCTCAGTTTCTCTGAATAATATGGGGGTAATAAAGTTAATTTGCCTAATAGCTCATTTCCTGATTATTTGCCCTGAAATCTTCAGGCAGGTACAGAGCAGCTAATTCAATTCAATACTGAAAATTAGCCAGAGGTGCATTGGGCAGTATGGCCAAATAAAAAGTATGCTCAAAGAAATCCCAGTCCTCCTAATTTTGGGACTTTGATAAGGTCTTTGCTCTCAAAGGCTCAAATAAATAAATAAGCTAGGCTAAGGAATTCATTTGAAATATTAATTAAAATGCAAATTAAATCCAGATTGCATGGGCTTTAAAAAGTGCTCTCTGAAGTTTCTATGAATATAAAGCATGTGACAAGCTACTGTTTTAAATGATCTGCATAAACACATATTGTTGAAAAACTGCTTGACTTGGAAATAACCTTACTAACAAGAGGAACTGCAAATAATGAGAGAAAATCTTTAGCAGCAACAGCTTTCATTACTGACAATGATGTTTGCCAGGTTTTGCACCATGGTGGGAGGGAAGGCAATTAGATGTGCATGTGTATCCCCTGGCCCACCACCACTCCTGCCCATCTGTGGAGGTGGCCGCTTGCTGGCTTGCAAGGTGTGGGACTGCAGTGTGCCAAGCTGAAATGGCTCAGCGAAAGCTGGCACTGCAGAATCACCAGCAGCCAAGGAGGCTGGACAATCCACCTCTCCGGCACCACCACTGCAGCATGGGCAATGATGCCAGCCGTGCTCTGGCATTATAAATCTCTTCCGATCTCCAGTAACTGAATGAAGAAAAAACTTAATTCTTGCCTTTGCCAGTGCAAAGATGTTCTGTATGAGGTACTTTCCTTCTGAATTATCCAGCCTTGCTTAAAATGTGTCCTGGCATTAAAGTGACTTTTTTTCTGCTAAGTCTCTTTATGTAACACAATTCAATTATGAAATGTTACAGTAAAAGAAAAAGACAAATAAAGGGCACCACCTTAAACAGAGAGTAGCCCAAGCATCTGGAAATCCTCTCTCCTAACATTATCTTAAATGATGCTGACAACAGATTACAATCTTTGGTTAATTTGTTGCTAAATTCTCTCCACTCACAAAAGGAAGCCTTGTCTCCACTGGGAAAAGATCTGCTTTGCTTCTGACCAGTAGGCTTTTCATAATTTGATTGGACAATAACTTCTCTCCCTCTGCCAAGCAGTATAACTGTGTTAACCATCCCTGAGAACAGGCTATGGGATGGACAGTCCTGTGATGAAATGGACCGGGTCACACCACTGAGGAGCACAATATCAACATGCTTTACAAGGAAGATAAATTATATTCATAATACACTATAAAGGAAGAGACTAAATACCTCACCACATTTGGGAATACCAGACTGTCTGAAAGGAAGCTTGCATAGCAAGAGCATCCTGAAGAATCCATAAAGAAGAGGACGATTCTGCCTTAAGAACTTCAGTGAAACCATGGTGACTAATGCATAGGTCCACAGCTGAATGCCAAAGCTAATAAGGAATATCAAACACCTTCATGTCCTCTGAGCCTCATCTACCCTATTTGCCAATCAGACAAGTGCCCAGAGAAATAAGAGAGTATGACTATGGACAACAGCCTATCAAAATGCAAAAATGCCAGAAGCTGAATCAGGGTTCCAAGTCTGCTCTGCTCTGGTATTTCCTAGTTTCCAAATTCAGGACTCCAAAACTTGCAGGGGGTGAAGGCAAAGTGATTTTGAAGTATGGCAATTAATGTATGAGGTATATATTGCTCTTCTAGGAAGAGCTTCTAAGAACACAAGTATAATATAATTCAGTTTATGTACTTGGAAGAGTTCATCTCCCTGCATTTTGTAAACCATTGAAAAAATCAGTGTCCTGGTTTATATCTTCATGCCACTACCAAGTACTGAGGAGTTTCCAAACTCCTGGTGAGTGATGCAGTGCAACCTCATGGTACAGTGCAGCGGCATGCAAAAACACTACTAGATGTCTAAAAATGTAACCAGCTGTAAGCTACGCCAAGGTGAACTAATGCTGTTGAAAAATCTGACTCAGTGGGCAAAAACATCTAGATATGAAGCTCTTGCCTTTAATTTCTGAGCAGACTTGGTTAAAACAAAGTCAGGTGTCTTGGCACAGAAGTGTCTTTTCAGAGCCACCAGCCTTTAAAGTATTTTTTTTTTTCACTTAATTGAAAATAAGATTTCCCTAGAGTGCTGGAGTCTGCTCTTAATGCATGTGCACAGCCCTAATTAATGTTAATTATTTGCATTTACCAAGGGAAGAAGCATATTCCTTCAGGTGCTACTTGGAACATGTCACTTTAGCCCTTCATGTGACTCCCAAGTAGTACACTCAATGGGAAAGATGCAGCTGTCTCGAAAATCAAGTGTCTAGTGCCTGAGGGTAATCCAGATCAGGTGTAGGACAGGATGTACTGCACCACAAATAGCACGGCCAGGCTTTCTGTACTGCACAAAGTCTGATTCACAGAGCTCGCAAAACACAGCAGCACAGAGAGCTCTGCTAGTTCATTTCCCCTCTGCACATTTAGGCAGGGAAGTCAGATGCTTATATGGTGCCTAGCCAAATGGGCCTGGAGCCTCAGTATCACACTGCCTCAGCACAAATTATAAACATGCACTGGCCAGGCTGGGACCACATAACAGGTTAGTGCTAGATCCAGAAACAGACCCCAAATCTCTGGAGGTCTTAGCTCAAGTTTTATCTGCTGAGCTACACTTCATTTTGTGGCAGGACTGAAGTCTCTGAGGGATATCTCTTCCTGAGCACCACTGAAATAATAAGGGAGGACAGAATTATCCCAGTTGAGGAATCTGGTCTATACTCTTTCATCATAAATAAACTGCAAAACCTGGACATTTTCCATGCTCTTCCCCACACATGCAAGTTCATCCAAATTCATCAGTCTCACCAGCATCTTTCTAGATGGTTACCCTTTAACTAGGGCTTTATTGGATAACTGTAACTCAATTTGCAGCAGCTGTGTGACCCTGATTCACTTTTGGAGCAGAGTAAGCTGTGGGAGGAAGAGCCAAGTGGGAGTCCACCTGCCAGAGAGCCAGTGCAGTTTGGAAGGACCAGTCTGAATGTGGAAAATCTGGCAGGTGGCAAAGATGTGCTGTTTGTTTTTCCTGATGACAAAATTAGCACATTGATAATAATCAAACAGAGCTCTGTGCAATGGGGGTTTATTTAATTAACAAATGTCCTTTTGCAGGTATGAGCAGGATGCAGGCTCTCTGCTCATCCATGCAAGCTGTTGCTCGTGTCCCTGGAAAGCTCATATGCAAACTGCCTTCAGCTTCCTTTGGCTGAGTGTGTTCTGGGAAGGAGATGATTTAAACTTGCCTTTTTTAATCACATATTCTGTCTCTGCAGCATATTATATTCTTGCTCAAATCCAAGAACACAGATCACATCTAATAGAATAAATTGCTTTGAAAGACGCAATGGAAGAGGCTTTCTTCCAACATGAACCCACAGTGCTGGGAATTCCCCCTCCTGCTACTTCTAACTGCACTATGTCTTCATATCTCACAAATGCCTGATTGGAACTGGATTTTTCTTATTAGCTGTTGTCTATGGCTTTAATATTTGCTAGAAAGAAACATGATACTTCTTGACTACCTTTTTTGTAATACAGCAGCTTCACAGATGTGATCAAGGTTTTTGCTAGCATCTAGCTTTATGGACCCTACAGGTAGCAGAAGTCAATGGAGTCCTTCTAGCTTGGGTACAGATAGTCTGTACAGCATAGCCTTCTGGATGTCTCTGCTGCAATCGATAATGATAGCTGAATTATATATCCATCCATATATGGTTCTGATTTATCAAGCAATCCTATCACAAGAGAAAAGTTGCCTGTACTTCAATCTTCCAATGCTTTCTGTTCATTGAAGGCCAAGTCCTGAAAACACTTACTATATTTTTGTAGCATTACTCCTCCTGTTACACCATCACTGCTTGCTTTCTAGGAGTTTTCTGACGATTCCAAGTGGAGAGTCTCTAGACTGAAGTAGCTTTTCCAGTTCAGATTATCTCAGCATAATGGTTATAGCATCTACCCAAAATCCATGTGTGATATCTGTAGCGGTGATACAGCTCTTCTTCTGTGGGTTTACATTATGCATTGAAGAAGTTGGTGCAGCTGGTCTGAGACCTGCATCAGCCTGCCCGTGCCATTTTTCTAAGAGAGAAATCAGTCAGCAGACAGGTAACAGAGGTACAGTGCCCTTCAGTAAGGAAGCAGGTGAAGAGCATCAGTGTGCAGGTGAAGAATAACAGCAGTAGACACTATATTCAAAAGTCAGTTCAAATAGCAGCAGATGTTTTTGATTTACCCCTGCTCAAGTGACATCCAAACTTTCTTTCAATGGAGCCATACATTTCTCACTCCAAGATTCCATTTAAAATGACTAGGCAAATAAATTCTCCCCTAGAGAGAAGTTCTAACCATGAACTTGCCAAATTTGCCACCCAACTTTTCTGACAGTCTAAATATTTTAATTTAAGTTTTTTATAATTTTCATAATGGAAATAAGTTGCAGATGTGAAGTTAAAACTTGCTTTTCAAACATTATGGCTGATTTTTAAACAGTTTTAGATTTCCTATTCTTCAGCTTTGATGTTTACTCACTCTGTTTTGTTCTGCTTATTCAGTTATTTTGACCTGTACTCAAATCTACTCTAAGCAAGTCCAGACAGCCATAATCAGCCCCCAAGAGTCTGCAAGGCAGTAAGTGCCATGTGAACAGTGACTAACAAAGCAGTGGAAAGGAAGTGTATTAATAATAATTCAGTAAGGGTAGCTGTGTAATCTGGGTTTAAATTTCTCTAACTAGCTTGGCTAACTTGGGGTAAGCAAAATATGGAAACAAAATTAAGAGAAGAAATTAAATGTATGCTAGACATATACTAGTACAGGAAGAGGCCTATTCATCCCAGGGGCTCTTGGGGTGTTTGAAAAGCCTTGTGGGATTTCAGACTAGTATGGCAGTCATGATTGGGATGGGAGCACCTTGTCACATAATTACAGGCACGAGATTATGAATCAATAGTGCAGAGTTGTTCAACACTTTCATGACACTGGGACAGAGAGAGTCGATGAGTTGAGTTAGTAGGAGTGTGACAGGTAGGCAGAGAAGGGTGTGAATAATTTAACATTGCATCCAAGAAATGTATATGCTTCATTGTAACTATTCATTAGAGAGATAAAAGAACTGCAAGTGAAAGGCCAGAAATAAAGGGATTGTAGTTATCCAGGTAGGTGCATGTGACATGATTCCACCAGAGAACTCTGGAGAGAGATTCTGAGAAGTCTGGATAGGAGATTAAAAGATAGAACTAAAGCTGAAAACCTTTATCATGTAGAACCAGAGAAATTTGGCAGTCAGTATTTGCAATAACAGAAAAGGACAGCATGGTTTTATTAAGGGCAACTTGTGCCTGAGCAATCTAGTGGTTTTCTACAATGGAGTGGCATCATCAGTGGGCAAGAGAAAGCCAATGGTTGTCATCTATCTGGACTTCTGCAAGGCTTTTGAGATAGTTCACAGAATCACAGAATGTTAGGGATTTGAAGGGATCTTGAGAGAAAAGTCCAACCAGTCTGCCAAAACAGGACCACCTAGGACAGGCCACACAGGAATGCATACAGATAGGTTTTGAAAGTCTCCAGAGAAGGAGACAAAAGCAGCATACCAACAACATCCCTCTTTCTAAGTTAGAGAGACATTGTACTGGGTTAGAGCAGGCTTCCCCCCTGACCCCCCCCCCCAGCCCCAGTAGAATAAACTCACTACAACACAGATTCTTTTGGAAAGTCAGGAAAAATGAAATTGTCTTTTCTTATAGTTTAAACTAAATACAACAGTATAAAAAGAATATACTACTACAAGAGAGGAAGGGAAAAAACCCAAAATAATATCTATAACCTTAAGGAGGATGGGGAAGGGGTCACGCAGCGGCTAAAGCAGCAGAAGCAGCAGCCAAAACAGCAGCGGGGGAAGATAGCAGCAGGCGCAGCAGTAAGCAGCAAAAAGGGGATAACAAGCTGTACTTCCAGATATAAGGCTCTTGATGCTCCAATGAAATTATATTAACTTATCCATTGCTGCTGTTATATAGCCTATCCCTAGAATGTTCACCTCTTCACTACTTTTTTCTAGCTAGAAATCTAGCTTAAACGGCCACAGACATGGATTCAATTGGCGGACTGTTCAATGGATAAGGAATTGCCTAGATGATTGCATCCAGAGGGTAGTGGTCAATGACAGAATGTTCAGATGGAGATGGGTGACAAGTGGTGTCCCTCAGGAGTCTGTGCTGAGTAGTGTTCTTTAATATCTTCATCAATTATACAAACAGTGGGATCAAGTGCACCCACAGTAAGTCTTCACATGATACCCTGCTGAGTGGTGCAGCTGATGTGCCTGATGGACAGAATACTACACAGAGGGACCTGGGCAAGCTCATGAAGTGGGCCCAGGTGAACATCATGAGGTTCAACAATGCCAAGTACTAGGTCCTGCACTTGGGTCAGGGCAATTCTTATAATCAGTACAGTTATAGAGAGCAGCCCAGCTGAAAAAACTTGGGGTTACTGGTGCGCAGATAGCTGGGCAAGAGGAAACAATGTGCACTCACAGCCCAGAAGACCAATTGCATCCTGGCCTAAATCAAAAGAAGCATGGCCAGCAGAGAGGTGATTCTGTGACTCTGCTTTGGCAAGACCTCACCTGCAGCATTGCACCCAGCTCTGGAGCCCTCAACACAAGAAGGATATGGACCTGATGGAAAGGGTCCAGGGGAGGTCCATAAAAATGATCAGAGGACTGGAGCACCTCATCTGCAAAGACAGGCTGAGAGAGCAGGTGTTGTTCAGCCTGGAAAAGAGAAGGCTCTGAGTTGACCTTATAGTGACATTAGAGTATCTGAAGGCAGCCTACAAGAAAGAGGATGGTGAAAGCCCAAAGGTGGTGTAGGCCCCATCCCTGGAGATATTCAAGGTCAGGATTGATGGAGCTGTGACTGATCTAGCTGTGGATGTCCCTGCTTACTGCAGAGATATTGGACTAGATGACCTTTAAAGGTCCCTTCCAACCCAGTGCATTTTATGATTCTATGAACAAAATGTTGGAGTTTAAAAGAGGTTAAATTCAACCAAGAAAAGACAAGAACAAAGGACATACATGGGACTGAATGGAGAGCAGAAGCTCAGAAACAGGTGGTGTGGCTGAAGACAATAGAAACTGAAGGTGACTTAATTATCAAAATGAGTAGTGAAGTACCTCTTTAAAAAGGTCTAAAGATAAAGAAGGGCACTAAGGATGGAGTCAGTAATAGAGAACCAGAGAAGGACATGGAAGCAAAAATTCTAAAAATTGTAATGTAATTAGGGATATTGGTATAATAAGTACCAAATTAATAAACTTATTCTCTTCTGCCTTTGGAGGTGAAGGAAATGTTGCTGAAGTTGGAGAGAGCTACTTTTTCTTTCATGTGGAATTTTAAAAATCACTTGCAATAAGTAATATGTCCATTATCAACAATCAAGCTTGGGGCAAAGGAATAGGGAAGGAGAAGGAAAGACAAGAACTGAGTACTTGGCCAATTGTGTTGTTCCAATGATTGTGGGATAGACTATAGTAAAATCCTGGAATTACACATGCACACATACACTTGTATAACTTTTAATGCAAAGCACTTAAAATAGTAAATGCTTCTGCAGATGGATATCATCAGCTTTGTTTAAGGCGTAATCTCCATTGCTTTTAAGTTTATGAAGCAAAAAGAGCTGTTGAAATTGAGTGAAAGCTGCAGACAGAGTCTTTAATCAATCTCCAAAGCTGTTTATTGTGAGTATAGTATAAAGCAATAGAGATTTATGTCGGATTCTATAAATCACAACAAAATGCATCTTCTCTTTTGCTGCCAGAAGTGTAAATATCTTCCTTCCTTTTTCTCAGATTTTTCTGCGACATGCTGGCTGCTGAGGTCCTTCAAGGGAAGAAACAGAAGCACAGTGTCAGATGCTTTTAAAACAAGTAAATTAAAAAATAACTTCCATATTTTTTACAGAATTGAAAACTGCTGGAAGTTTAGGCACCTAATTTTTCCTACTGAGCAGCTTTGGAAATCTCAACCCATCTGTAGAGGAGAACTACCAATTAACTGAGCTACCACTGCAGGGAGGAACCAGGCACACAGTGGGCAGCAAATAGTCTTTCCAGTACATGTCCCACAGGTTCCAGACAGTGAATCCAATAGACATATCATCATTTCCTTCTCTTGTGATAGTAGCAGCTAGGCATCTCTGGGCAGCCCTTATGACTACCTCCTCTTTTTTAGGGGGATAGAAAGGGAAACAATAAACGAGGCAAGTGAAAAAAGAAATTATAAACATAAAATATGAACATATGCAGGGGCATTATACTGTAAGAAACTGATATAAAGCAGAAAGAAGAGCAAGCCAAGGGACAGCTTATGTTGCAAATCCAAGATGCCAAAGAGGAAACACAAAAATTGGAAAATCATTGCCACATAGGAGTGTCAACACAACACCTCTGTGTTTGCAGCACTCACTTCAGTTACCCTCTCTGTTGCTCAAACATCGCTGTCAATGACTCTCAAGAAAATTGCAATAGTTGCCCTTTAATTCCTGTCCTGATCCTTGTGAGCTGCAATGCATGTTACCCAACTCCACAAAATACCTACCTAGAGAGAGCTCCTGCCTTTGTAATTGGGTGGCCAAGCCTTTGTGTTCCAACCATGGAGAGATGATCCCTTCTCCAGGAAGAAAGTCAGAGTGTCTAACCTATGCTGCCCCTCTGACTAACTCTCTGAAGGAGTCTCTTTTATACAGTGATTGTGCAGGGAGTTAATGGAAACTGGTGTATCGGACTAGGCATTTAAATTGTCTAATGCACTTAAAGGCAAATGTGAATTCACAGCAGAGGGCACATAGTTCAATCTTAAGAGGTACTTAGAGAAGATCCAAGTAAAAAAAAGCTGATTCATCTAAAAAGTAGAGACCAATGTCAGACAAAATACTGCACTATGATAGACAGAAATGAGCCTGCAGAGAAACAGTGTCTCACCAGAGGTGTCCATGTACCAGCTTGAACTTTGCAAAAGGACATGCTGAGTTGAAGCAGCACATAAATCCTGAAACCTTGGCAAAATATTTTAAACAAACAAACAAACCAAACAAAAATATCATCATATTGAAACCTGCCTCACAAGGTGCTTCCTGAAAAAAATTACAAACTTCCCTTTGCTGTACAAAAAGTTGTGTATATAGGCTGAGAGTAAGAAATACATATTTGGATGTTCATCTTTTTTTCCTGAGCTCAAGGGAAGAATAGTGGCAATAGATTCACTCATTGCATTTCGAGGAGGTTCCTACAAATCCTCCACTGATTTATCTGAAACAATTTTTCTGTTATCATTCCTGTAAAATAGTTGAAATCCCTGAATGGAATTATCCTTGGGATTCAGCACCAAGAGAAATATTATATGAATTAAAACCCAGTTTTAGGACAACTTGAAACTAAGGCATAATTCTTTACTGTGTCCTACACTAAAGTGAAAAGCAATAACAAAGTACTAGAATATTCAGACTGGACTCAGAGATCTTTGCTTACTGAATTTTGTTAAAAACTTTCAAGGAAAGAATACTTTAATTCCAAAAGCATTTAATAAATGCTAAACTACTAGGTCCGTTTTAGTTAATTAAACTTAAGGAACATGGAAGTGGATAAAAGTTCATTAAATAGGTACAGGCTGACAGTGAATCGGAATACTAATTGAGCTTTTATGTGCAACAAAAGAGATACAAATGGAAATGCACTGTTATTCCAGTGAATGCCTCACATAAAAGGCCCCAGTGGAGCAGAGAATGCATGAAGGAAATTGGATTGTAAAATCTCTGAGATAAAGATCAGTTCTATGAAACACGATGCCCCATTGCTTGCTTTTCTATTTTGAGAAGATTCTTTTAATAATGCCAACAAATGATGCAGTAACTGTTGTAGATGTGTTTGAAAGGTTCCCAGTCAGAGTCAGAAATGCAGTTAGATTCAGGGCTTACAAAATTGAAGGGGATGTGATGGGGATGTGATGGCACCATCATTTATTTAGTGGTGTGTCTGAGTATCACTGACTTAAACAATGTGAAAACCACACAGATTAGAAGGAGCCACATATTCCAATCGATGTTCTTAAACTTCTGAAGTGAAAAACCCTTCCTCAATTCAGTTTGTAGAATAAGCCTGAAATGTATGTGAACTACTCAATCACGGAGAAGAAATGGGGAAAAGCTGAAATAAATATACAAATACTTATTTCTGAAGGCTGGAAGACAGAACCAAACCATGCACTTCCCCCTGTTTTTTTCCCCTCCGGTAACAGTAGCTGACCATGTATTGGAGGAGATGCTTTACTCTTCAAGTCAGCTTCCCTGAGATTTTCAAGGCCTGTCTGGATGTGTTCCTCTGTGACCTGAGCTACACTGTATGGTCCTGCTCTGGCATGGAGTTGGACTTGATGATCCCTTTGGGTCCCATCCAACCCCTGACATCCTGTGATCCTGTGATTCAGAGATGCTCCTTGGAACTGCAGCGGATTTTCACTAGCAGTAGCAGCACACTTTTTTGAAACACCAAGAGGAAAGTGTAGGTACAGTATTTCCCACCCCTTCTGGAAACCGGCCTATCGAGAAGCATTGACAACCAGTGAAGAAAATTATGCTATGGCAAGGGGAAATTCCTAGAATCTATATAGAGAAAGGCTGACTTTGGGAACATTTTTATTTACAGAATCACAGAAGACATTGAATATGGACTTGTCCCCTCTGTGTGTTGGTTTGAGCTAATTGGAGAATTTGTGTGAAAAATTAGACTGCTGCCTGAGAGTGAGATATTAAACACTGTGCCACTTCACCCAGTTTTGAATGAGAGAGAAGAAAGAAGGTTGTTTTAGAATGTTCCCAAAACATCCAGATAAGCCAGTGTGCTTGCGCAGTTCCGTCGGCTCTGGGTCCCGAGCAGGCTTCACCAGCTTCTTTCCTTTGTCTCTCTGCCTTTGAACTAATTCAGAGTAAAATTACTAAAACCATTCATTCCTTCCTGCCACTAATCTTTCTGACCGATCTTCAGCTTATCTGCAGCATCATCAAGTGGTGAGATTAAGCTGGGTGGAAGGGGAAAGGTGGTAGGGGGGGTTTGGTTTCCCTCTCTTGGGGATTTTGGTCTCCAGGAGGGGTGTGGTGTCTGTATTTCTTTTTTTTTTTTACTGTATATTTCTGTAAATATCTGTTATATCTTGTAAATATTTGCTTGTATATTTGCATTGCTGTAAATGTAAAGCTTCATTTATTAACTTCCAGTGTGTTTCTCTGAGTTTTAGCCGGGGTTCTAAAAGGTGGGGGGGCAGGTTACTGCAAACCCACTACACTCTGTCCAGACAGTACAGTTTCTATGCATGTAAATTTCCATTAAAAACTCCATCAATCTCTTTGGGGTTTATTTTTTGTCTCTTTTATAAGATAATTTTGGCTGCACAAAGCCATCTCCAGACTGCCCAGAAGCAGACTGTCTTCAGAAGTGTCTAGCCAGAAGCAACCATTAGTCACTGCATCTTTGGAGGGATTTCAGATGTTAAGGAAATGTTCATAGGTGTCAAGAGCACACTGCCCTGGAGTGGATTCATCAGGCAAGGGCAGGGAGTATTAATTCTTGAAGGTGTTAAGAGGCAGCTGATAGAAACATTATAGGCATAGGTCATGGCTTTGGGAGAGCGAGGAACTAGATGATCTTAGAGGTGCCTTCCAGTCATATGAAATTATCATTAAACAGTCAAAGTGTTTTCTGTAAAAATAGCCTCAGGGTACATCAAAATGTAGCCAAAATTAAAATCAGATGTAAACATGAATCCTGTCAACTCCAATTTAAAGTGCACGTAAATGTGATATTCCTACTATAAAATGATAGTAGACCAAAAATATATTATACCTAATTACTTAGGGGGCTTTATAGATTATTTTTAGCCTTTCATGTCATCAAAGAGTCATGAAAAATTTAACTGGTGTTGATCCAAAGATGAAAAATACTTCTTCTGGGGACCATGTTTCAACTATGTACCAACACGGCAGAAATGTAGAGATTACCATGACCCTACATAGGGCAAGACACATGAGATCTCATCTGCGTGTTTGAAGTGAAAACCTGATCCAGGCTGTGCATATACTCATGAGCTTCTCACAGAAACCAAGACTGCCCCTCATCTTCAACCTCCATTAGACAGAGATGATAGGCTCAAGAGGGGATATGCTGACATTTTCAGTCTCACTAGTTAGTATGGTTTACCTACAAAGCTGACTCCATGTGGGGATTTGTTTGGCTATTCCTCTCCAGTAGTTCCACCTTAGTTCAGTGCATTGATCTTTCTGCTCCAGGTAGTGATACTTTCCTGAGTGAAATTAATTTACCTGTTACAACAACCTACAGAAAGGATAAAGAGGAGAAAGAAAATATACACCTGTACACTCTGGCACTGTTAATTTCCACTACTTGTTAAAAGCCAGCTACTGCAAATACAACCTCAACTGAGACATGAAGGTTATTTGATTTCTTCATGTTTTGTTGATGGTTTACCATCTGTTGTCCTGATAACAATGCTGAAGGGAGTATTCACACTACTAAAATGACCCCTGGTAGCATATCCCTCCCCATGTGTTTCTTCATTATCCATCTTTCCTCCTACATCCTCTCACACCATCTCTAAATTAAGGTTCTTCCATTTACGTTGATACTCCTGATGTGTTTTTAGCTGTAATTATTGTCACCTCACTGTCAGTCATACAATCTCTAGCTGTGATCTTATCATCTTTCTGAGGAAAGTATTCTTGCAGTTGCCTGCTGAAGAGTTTCTCCCCTCTTTTCTCTGAAGCAGACAGTCACCATTAGAGGCAAGAGACAGGACACAGGATTAGGTGAGCCACTGCTTTGATCCAGCAGGCAATTCCCTCTTGAAGCAATTGAAGTTGGCTTTGGGCAGTGATTAAATAAGGCACCACTAGAGAAATTCCAAGGTGTTGCAGGAAGCCTTATTTGATACGGAATGGGATTCTTTCTGAATCTGCAATCCACCAGCAAATTCACATTACTTTGCTGCTTCAAAAGCTCTGCAGCTATAAAAGGAAGATTCTCATAGCCTTGCCAATAACAGACATGCTGCCTTACTGTATTGTTGTCTTGAGATAAGGCTCACAGTGTGCTTGGGGCTTAATGCCCCAAATGTCACATGTTGCCACATAGCATGATGCTGTCTTTGCTGCTGTCACTCTTTCTCTCTGTGTTATAGGATGTTTTCCCGAGCTGCTTTTTAATGGAAAAAATTTCATCATCTCACACCTAGAGCTCTGTATTAGAAAGTGTCCCTTCATTTCCAAGTCTCTCACATAACTGCTAAGTCATTTTCCTTTGCATTTATAGTGTGGTTTGTACATCCCCATCCTGTTTTTTACCTGAGGTCACTGCTTCTCTGGTCACTTGGGTTTGGTTGACTTTTGTGCATGTCTCTCTGCTCAGCCAGTCCAAAGAAACTTCAGAGTGATCCCCAAAAGTGTAGCTTTTTTTGTGAGAAGGCCATGTAAAAACAGTGCTCATGAAAAGGAATGGAATAAATGCTTAAAAGTTATAGCTAGCAGTCCAAGAGTTTTGTCTTATAAAGTCTTTTACTAGCTTCATTGCAGACACACCAACTTCATTCTAGGCAAGTAAAATGATCCTTTGTTTTTATTTAGGCCAAAATAATACCAAAGGAAACAAATTTAGATAAGGAGTCTTTTTTTTTTTTCTTTTTTTACAGAAACTGATTGTGGGAAATGGGAAGGTTGATACCAATAATTAAGTCAGGCCAGGAAAATTATGGATTCTTTCTCTTCATTTACACATCCTTTGCCCTGAGTTTCCAGGGAAGTCTTGCAAATAACTTTCTTTAGTCTCATTCTGAGAAAGACTCTGCATAGGGAGCTGCCCGTATCACACTTTTTAGGAGGTGTTAGGGTTTCCTGATCTGCTGAGGAAGCAATGCCTGGATTCAATTGTAAAATTCCAGAGATATTTGCAGTTAATTATTTTTCTTTCTGTTTTTTTTTTCTCCATCAGAGAAATGTGACTTCTGAAGCTAGCTATGCGAATCTCCCATCTCTTACTTTCACCCTTCTTTTGACCATGTGGTGACACTGTCACTGCTGAGGATTTCGGAAAGAAGTCAAGTAACTAATGAGTACACCAGGCTACTCCTTTAGAGGATTCTGCATCTGAGCTGGGAGTTATAGTTATTAAATCCTCTGGCAGCCCATCATTTAATTTACCTGCTACTGACCCCATTTGTGCATCCAAAGGATAATCCAGTCCACAAGAGCCCTGCTATGGATGATGTGCAGGAGTTCATTGTCCTATTCCTAATTTATCTAATATAATCACTTCATTGCCTGCTTGTAAGGGCTCTATCCCATCAAAAAGCTTTGGAATAATGTAAAGACATTAGAGATTAGAATTTATCAGTCTTTGAAGTTCATAAATTTAATGAAAATCATGATTCTCCAAAGGAATTTAATCTTCATTTATTCTGTCAGTGGAGGTGTCAGAAATTATTCTGTGATTCATTAGCCCTTTGACTACTGGTACTTTTTCTATATTCAGCTTTTCCTGAAAAGAAAGATGCCTTGTGTGCTTTCAGCATACAGTGCTTTCTCTTAGCTCCTTCTGTATTGGAGACAGCAGTTGACAGTCTCTGGTTGTAAAAGCAGAATGGAATGTGGTTTCCCTATGATTTTTCAGACTATCTCATGTCTTTCATTAAATTCATTGGACAGCCAACAGCATAGTCAATTCTAAAAATCTTAGTGAATTCAGTGGGATGTGAACCTAGGACCTTTCATGAGCACAGCAGTGCAGCCCACATAGAGACAGTTCTATCCAAGAATGTTAATAATGGAAATTACATATCTGAAGATTATTTCTGCAGTGTTATTCTTAGGTAATAGCTTGTATATATATATGTATGTGTATATATATATATATACATACACACACACATAAGCAATCCGGAGACACAAAGATGTAATTTTTCCATCTCCATGAGATCCCCCTACATTGTTTCACTTCCATTGCAGAGTGGTCCTGCAACTGGAAAGATTGGAGTTATAACCTCAAACCCACAGAATCAGGTTATTGGCTAGACTCAGGCCCAGTGATATCATCACTTTCTGCCTTGGTTTCCCAGTGGATAAATCAGATTTCTTTGCAAAACACTTCAAAACACTTTAAAAAAAAATCTTCATTATGAAGATTTCTGTACAAGAGCAAGGGGTCAGCCTTATTATTTGTTTCTGCTACCCCATGTCTAGAAAGTGAATTTCACCTAGTTTATTGCCAAAAGTTCAGCACCCCTAACAAGCACAATTCTTCCTGGTGCCCTAGGGTTGCATTCATCCCTAATTATGGTATGAACCCTTCCTGATAAGAACAGAGGGTTTACAGCTAAGCAGCACTGCCATCAGACAGTGCACAGTTAAGCTGTAGGGAACCTATAGGGAAATAAAGATACCCATGCTCAGGTCTTCTGTGCCCCTAACAGTATGTTTCCAAGATTACTGTTTTTACCATCCCACCATGCAGTTAATTAGACAACTGTATTGCACAAAGCAAATCTTTCCCCTTTTGGATGCCTGTTATTTTTTCCAACTGATTAAACCTCCCAATGAAATCTGTGTTCTTTTGGACACATTGAAAAAAAAATCTATAAACAAGAGAAGGGGGGGAAAAATCCAGGAGATGTGGAAAAGAATTGCAAAATCTCTGTTATTCCTTCCACAAGCATTGTATTTGACACTTTTTTTTTTTTTTTTTTTTTAAGAGAAAAAGAGACTCCACACAAAGTGACCATGTGATGGCTGTTTGGATTTGTCTGGAGCTCACAGGAGTCAATGGATTCTTACTTCATTGATTTCAAGAATCTTTAATGCACACCTTTAATCTCATTCACCTTTTTCAGCTCACAAGACTTTTTTTCCAGGCACTGATATAAATAATGCAATACAAAACCTGTCTTTGACCTTCCTCTGTCCAGCACTTAGTTGCCACACAACAATACTCCTTCATCTGGTGTCATGAAAAGCACTGCATTTACATTCCACTGTCAAGACAGCCTGCAGGTTTGGGGAGAAAACAGAATATCTGGGTGAATAATTTAGGTTTTAATAACTCACCCCACAGATTCATTGCCAGTTGTGACAGCAACAGTGCTGCAAGCTCCTGTGCACAAGCAGCTCATAGTGTGATACACTGGTCAGGCTTGGGCATGACTTCAAGCAGCAGCAAGGGGTTGTTCCGCTTCTTGACAACATAAAATGGGCCTGTTGTTTGCAGCATGGGCAGAGCTGGAAGAGCATGAAAGAAGAGCAGCCTGTCTTCTCTCTAGGAAAGCACATGAAGGGAAGCAGCACCATGTGACAGATGTGACAAATGGGCTCTTTCATTATCTCACTACTTTTCTCAGTTAAGCATCCTGGATGCTTAACTGATCTATCATATTAAATGCAGGACTGACCTATCATATTAAAACCACAACCAGAAAATAAGAAAATATAAAGTTGAAAATTACTGAAAGTAGTTTTTAAATTATCTTGAATTGCCAGTCAATGGAGAAACTTCTTTCTCTGTAGATTTTGACTGAATTAGCAAAGATAGATGCTTCTGGAAGGGCCACTCACTGTACTGAGTTGCTTAAGAATAACTGAAATACTTTTGGAATTTAGCTTTTGCTTCAGGAATTGACCCCAAAAATTCTCCTGTTGGCAAAGGGTACATGGTCAACCACACTTTTGCTGCCTTTCTTTCCTTCTCTCTCTCTACATCCTTATATGGCCAATAGCTCTCAGCAATCTCCTCTAAAATTCTGCCTATAGCAAATTTTAAATGCAGGTATAAAGCCGTAGGCTCTTTAGCTTCCTAAGGCTTTCAGCTTCAATATTCTTTTTCTGAATTGCTTTGTCCTAGAAGCAAGGAGTGAAAACAGCCAACAATTTCAGGCACTTCACATGTGGACTAACCACATGCTTCTGCTTATACCTTTTACTGAAAATACTACCTCTGCTCAATGAATGGTTAAACTGAACAATGTAAGCCATGCCAATAGTGTGCTCTCACTACCTGTTGAGATCACCCTCACCATCAAAAATGCCTATGCACATGTTTTTCAGGTCTATGCAGGGATGCACGCAGAAATTGGTGGTAAGTTCATAGTTTCTGGAGACAGTGGAATAGGTGTCTGAGGGACTTCTCAGTCCCTCTGGGACTTGGGCGTGGTCCAAACATCATGCTAAAACCTTGAGCACTTTCTGAGCCTGTTTCATTCAGCCCTAGTTAATGCTGCTGCCAGTGCTTGGGAACAGCTGTTACATTGAATGATGGTATAGACATGAGTAAACATCCAATAAAAGATTTATAATCTGGGCCATAACCTTGAAAAAACTATGCAGGACACCTGATTAATGCTGCGCCATGCTTATAATTGGACATGTCAATAGATAAAGTGGTCACATGTGTGCTCAAGGAATCGTAGCATGACAGTTTTGGGGAGAGGGAGTTAGGGTGGGCATCAGACAAGAAGCTTTTTTCGGCATCTTGAGGAGCTTCCTGTGGCACCTTGGCACCCTGATTTCTAGTACACTTTGGGATTGACTGTTTTCTGCATAGTCTAGTGAAGTCCCCACTGACTAGAAAAGGGGAAACATAACACCCATTTTCAAAAAGGGCAGGAAGGAAGAGAAAGGGAACTACAGGCCAGTCAGTCTCACCTCTGTGCCTGGTAAGATCATGGAGCAGATCCTCCTGGAGGCACTACTGAGATAGGAGAAAAGTGAAGAGGTGATTGGGTCCAATCAGCTTGGCTTCACCAAGGGCATAGCTTCACCAAAGGCAGATCCTGCCTGACAAACCTAGTGGCCTTCTATGAACAGGCCACAACATTAATAGATGAAGGGCGAGCAACTGATGTCATTTACCTGGACCTGAGCAAAGCCTTTGACACTGTCCTGCACCACAGTCTGGTCTCCAAGCTGGTGAAACATGGGTTCGTTTGTTGGACCACCAGGTGGATAAAGAACTGACTTGATGGCCACACCTAAAGAGTGCCTGACAATGGGTCCATGTCCAAGTGGAGGCCAGTAACAAGTGGAGGCCCTCAGGNGTAACAAGTGGAGTCCCTCAGGGATCAGTCCTGGGACCAGTCTTGTTCAACATGTTTGTCGGTGCCATGGACAAAAGCATTGAGTGCATCCTCAGCAAGTTTGCTGATTACACCAAGCTGTGTGGTGCAGCAGACACGCTGGAGGGCAGGGATGCCATCCAGAGGGACCTGGACAGGCTGGAGAGGTGGGCACAAGCCAAACTCAGGAGATCCAACAAGGCCAAATGCAAGGTCCTGCATCTGGATCAAGGTAATCCCAAGCACAAATACAGGTTGGGCAGTGACTGGCTGGAGAGCAGCCCTGAGGAGAGGGACTTGGGGGTGCTGTTGGAGGAGAAGCTCAACATGAGTCAGCAGTGTGCACTTGCAGCTCAGAAAGCCAACCAGATCCTGGGCTGCATCAGGAGAAGTGTGGCCAGCAGGTCGAAGGAGGTGATTCTCCCCCTCTACTCTGCTCTGGTGAGACCCCACCTGGAGTATTGCATCCAGTTCTGGAGCCCCTATTACAAGAGGGATGTGGACATGCTGGAGCATGTCCAGAGAAGGGCCACAAGGATAATCAGAGGGCTGGAGCACCTTTCCTATGAGGACAGACTGAAAGAGTTGGGGCTGTCCAGTCTGGAGAAGAGGAGGCTCCCAGGTGACCATATTGTGGTCTTCCAGGATCTGAAAGGGGCCTACAGAAAAGCTGGGGAGGAACATTTTAGGCTATCAGGTAGTGACAGGACTAGGGGGAATGGAGCAAAGCTGGAGATGGGGAGATTCAGATGGGGTGTGAGGAGGAAGTTCTTCACCATGAGAGTGGTGAGAGCCTGGAATGGGTTCCCCAGGGGGATGGTTGGGGCCACATCCCTTTGAGGTGTTTAAGGCCAGGCTGGATGAGGCTCTGTCCAGCCTGATCTAGGTTAGGGTGTCCCTGCCCATGGCAGGGGGGTTGGAACTAGATGATCCTTGTAGTCCCTTCCAACTCTGACTCTCATTCTATAATTCCATGACCTCTTTACAGGGTTCTGCCAGTGCAAAGCCATTTAAGATTGAGTATATTTTGGCTAGTGAGTAGAAATCCGTCTTGATGCAAAGACAATACAGCCTTTGCCAGTAGTCTGGGGAAAGGGTTGCACAGCTTTCTGTTACTTTAAATTTTTCTTTAGCTATGAGTGAGATTGAGAGCATCAAAAACACTTCCCTTCAGAACTATAGTTGCACAATGTACTGTGACCATGGATTTGTACAAAAAAATACAGATCCAAGAAGCTAAAAGAGACAACCTTTTTCACCACAGCCCCTGGCCAAGGCTCAAGTGATGAGCCCAGCATGACCTCAAAATCATAGAATCATAGAATGGTTCAGGTTGGAAGAGACCTAAAAAATCATCTAATTCCAACCCCTCACCATAGGCAGGAACACCTTCTACTAGAACAGGTCACAAAAGGCCTCATCCAACCTGGCCTTGAACACCTCCAGGGAGGTAGCATCCACAACCTCCCTGAGCAACTTGTTCCAGTATCTCACCACCCTCACTGTAAAGAACTTTACTTGTTTTAGAGCAGTTATCTGGGATTGAGAAGGGCAATGGCAGTCTATGCCCAGTCTTTAAAGCATTCCTTATATCCTAACACAACCATTTTAGTATTTCCATGACATACCTACTCTTTTCCTAATGACTTTTCCAAACTTCAAAGAATCCCTGGAAAAAAATCACAACTGTACTGTAGTCAAAGTTTTGCTCAAAGCCCAAATCCTAGAAGGATGTGTTAACAGCATTGGAAGAGGATGTCATCAGCATCTCAGTTCACATGTCCTTACAGTGTTTTCTAAAAGCTGTCACAGATACTGCGCTGAATCTTGCAATGCTCACCTGTTAAAGGTCATAAGGGCTGAGCAGTAATAGGGAAAACTGAAAAATAAAATCAAGTTGCTCTTAAAGTGGAAATATGCAATGGAGCAGAGATAACTAATGTTGGGAGAAAAGCCAAGTCTTAAAAATTACTCAGCACGCCTAGGCCCACTATTTTCCACACCAGCAACAAGTAAGAGGTTTGGTGGCAGCTTTGTGTGTTCATCTTTTATAGCAGACATGCAGCTAAATTGTGCTCACCTATAAGAAACAATTTAGGGATAATGTAATCCTCTTGCCATTGTGACTTTCTACAGATCTTCCTGACCCAAAGCTCACTGTAATTATTCAAGCACAGANATAAAGCCTTTCCTTAGTGTAACAGTAAACTATAATGATCCAATCAGGCATCACTGCTTCAGCATAGGCAGTCCGACTTTGTAAAATTACAATAAATTACTGCTACTATGGCTCTGAATAACAGCTTATAGAATCATGGAATCATAGAATGGTTTAGGTCAAAGATCATCCAGTTCCACCCCCCCCACCATAGGCAGGGACACCTCCCACTAGATCAGGTCGCTCAAATCCTCATCCAACCTGGCCTTGAAGACATCCAGGGAGGGAGCAGCTGCAACCTCCCTGGGCAACCTGTTCCGGTGTCTCACCACCCTCACTGGAAAGAACTTCCTCCTAACATCCCATTTAAATCTCCCCTCTGCCAGTTTAAACCCATTACCTCTCATCCTGTCATAACAAGAACTCGTGAATAGTCCCTCCCCAACCCTCCTGTAGGCCCCCTTCAGATACTGCAAGGCTACTATAAGGTTTCCTCGAAGCCTTCTCTTCTCTAGGCTGAAAAGCCCCAACTCTCTCCGCCTGTCCCCATGGCAGAGTGCTCCAGCCCTCTGGTCATCTTCATGGCCCTCCTCTGGACTCTCTCCAGCTGTTCCATGTCCTTCTTGTATTGAGGCCTCCAGAACTGCACACAGTACTCCAGGTGGGCTCTGAAGAGAGCAGAAGTCCTCAAAAAGAGAAGTAGTAGTCATCAAAAAAGTCCTATGACCATTTAAAATAAGTCAAGGAGTGTGTGTACACTATTCTCCTTCCAACAAGAAAAAGTTTTACTTCATAAAAGTAGTTCATTGTTCAATATCCATTGTTTTCTTCATTAATTCCAAAGTTTGCCTCATTTCATTTTTCCACCAAAGGGGAAGAATTTATTGAGCTGTCAGTGATGTTATCTATAAAGAGAGGCTGCAGATTTCATATATTGAATCTAAGCTTTACAAATAGTCAAGTAATAGGAAAGGCTTTTGTAATAAAACACAGGTAAAAATGGGCTTGCAAAAATCAAAGGGAAGAGAGAAGTCTAAATTGTTTATGTAATCAGTTATATTCCCCTGAGCTGTTGATCTGTCTCTTCCTTTTGAATTTCTCCTGTATTTTCAGGAGTTGGTAAATTTGAAAACAACTGCAGAAAAATAGTATCTTGGTTGCTTCAAAGATATTATTGTCTAGTTCTTGCCCATGTAAAGGAAAGTTCAAGTGCGCATACACGTACATATGCACATACTCTTTGATCTAAAATTTAGTCATGGGAAAACTGAAGTAAGAACTTTCAGCAACACTTATTCTTTGATGTCATAGAGAGTGAAAGGAGGTTTGCAGGGAAAAATTAGGCTTGGTCATTTCATTTTATCCTGAGGCATTTGACGGAGGCCAACTGGCATGGTTGCAGAGAGTCTAGGAGTGAAAAGAGATCAGAATGTTTTCCATGAAAATGTCAGTTGAACAAGTTTGAGTGAATGGGAAGTCTCTGACACTGGAGGGTGGGGGAAGGGCTCCACAAGAGACCATAGGAATCTTGAAAGACTTGAAAAACATATCTTTATAGAGGCACTGTTGAAAACAGTTGAGAGTATAAAGAGGATTAAGATGATTAGAATGCCTGAAATGTGGTTAAAAAAAAGAAGACATTAGACACTTTGGGAATAGGTATTTCTACACGTTTTTTTTTTTAAAGGAAAGGTTGAATTTAGAAAAATAAACCACTTGAAAATAACCAAGGCTGAGATCAGACAGCCGCAGGAGATGGAGACATCATGGTGGTGAGACTGATGAGAGGCTTTGCCAAAAATGGTCATTGACTAAAATAATTCCGACAGTGAGATGACAGAGTCATAAGGGGAATTGAGGAAAACTTGAGTGGAGATGTTGAACACAGTGGGAATGGGAGAGTTAACAGAATAGTTCAAAGACAAATATCCAGGTGATTTTTGAGTCTGTGGCACTGCTGGTAACTTATAAATTATATAACAAATTACCATAATATATTAAATTTTAAAAGCCACAACATGGCCAGGTAGACAGTACTACTTAAGTCAATGCAACATATGTTCTTATGTCAGGTAGGTGCTCCCCAGATTCCCATCCAGTTGTCTTAAACTCTTGGAAAAAATATTGAGGCACACCATAAAGAATATGAACTAATAAAATTATATTACAGGTCTGCCTGCCCAACTGCATGAAAGATCAATAAAAATACACAAAATTTTCTTCATTCATATGCTCTATATATTTGTTTCACTCCACCAGCATTCTCGTCTTCCCTCTAATTCTCTCTTTTTCTTTTTTTTTTTCTTAAATTTAATTCTCTCTGCAACAGTTCAGCTCTAGATATTACAGATTTGTTTGCTTGTTTGTTTAGTGAATAATCATCCAAAACCTCTCGAGCATATCTCATTTTGATCTAATGTGAAATGTTAAAAGCTGTTCACCAGCAAATTAGCTCTGGTCAAATTGTGTGCACACCAGATTGAACAAGTCAAACAAAATTAGACAAGTTCAGTTTCCACTTTGGTAGAACTAGCTTAGAAACTGCCCCTGGTGCACAAGGTCAATTGGCTGTCTAGCTTAATAGTGCAAAGCTCACACTATAATTATACCAGTCATTTCTTCTTAACCACTCATTTGTGCAAAATGCATGCTTCAGAAATGCTTACCTGCCTTTTCAGGGATAAAGTATACCATGAAATAATACTTACCTATCATATCATTATGGCATCTCTTATACAGTCATATTTTATCCCTCTAGCACACTGCTTTTCAGGAGTACTTGAAATATTTAGAAGCTAAATATCATTGCAGTGTTTGCTTGAGTTTCAGCAGGAATGACAATACTACAGAGCTCTCCTGCCGCTCCAAGCAAAAGTTCGTTTGCAGCATCGGGTTCATTTGCACACAGGCAAGTTAAAAGGTAATTAATTTGCTGCTTTGCCCACAAATTATTTTTTATTCTTATAGTTTGGCAACATGAAAGTCTCAGGCTCCTCTCTCTCACACAGACCATGTCCACGGGAACTCAGCAGGAGAAAGAACTCATTTAGCATTGAAGATTAAAACCCCATCTCTGCTGAAGCCAAAGGCTGTTCTGTAACTGGACCTATGCAATCCATACAAGTTAAAGGGATGTCGAGATATAATGGGATAGATTAGAAATGGGAGTTTCCTTCCTTCAAGTAGCAGCTTTCCTGTTTATCATCACTCACCCCAGACCAGAAACCTTCTACGGTGGAAAGAGGAATGGACAATGGACCCAGAGGGGATTAAATGCAAAAGAAAGATGAGTAGAATGCTGAAGCATGTTGTTATTAGTGATGCCAAATAGCTCACAAATTCACCTTTCTTGATACCATTACACAAGGGTGAGCAATTATTAACCTGATCTGATGTTACTGAGCTTGGTGGAAGCTTTTGGTTCTGATGAGCTTTGGGTCATGACTGCAGTATATGTTGCCATCAGCATGTATGGCAGTAGTACTTGCATTCATTTAATTTATCCAGGTTTTGTAGAACAAATGAATGCTGCTAATCAGCGAAGGGGATTTCACAAGTACAGAGAAAATACTTATGATGTACCTTTTAAAAAAAAACAGCATATTATCTATAAGAAATTCTTAAATTGTTTCTAATAGCTTCAATTTCTTCAGACTAAATTGTCAAAATATGCCTAAAATGCTGAAGCTACTCATAAATCATAATGATTTCTTTTTTTTTTTCAGCTGGGGAAAAACCAACAAATCAAAATATGAGTATGTGTAACATCAAAGTTGTTGGTTGCTTTTTTTTTTGTTTTGTTATTTTTTTTCTCAGGGGGAAAAATTAATTTGGTTTGTAGAATTACAGAGAAAAGTTTCAGGATAGAAGCAGCTCCATTTAAGGTACAACTGAACATTTTCTTTTTAAAGAATTATCTTGGGAGGAAAAAAAAATCCATTCAGTTTAACTACATTTTTATGTGGATTTTTTGCTGCTTTTTGTTTTGGCTTTGTTGGTTTGGATTTTTTTTTTTTTCCACTTTATCCAGAGGTTCATAACTTCAACTGCCTGGATCCTAGGAAAAATGCTATTTCTAAAAACAATATGCTACCAGAATACATGCCTAATAAAATAATGTGGCTTCAGGATATACCTTTAAGACTGCAAGCCTTGCCAGGGAATAATTCAGCTTTGCTGGGGTGGAATGCAAAGCAGAATAGCAAGGGAGATATATAGTAATCAATCAATATTATAAATCACTACTAAAATCCACAGGCAGCATAAATGTAGAGTAACAGAAGCACTTTTATATGGAATTCATGTCAAAGCAGTACTGTTCTGGCACTCTGGGGCTCAATTATATCTATAGTGGTTCTATACAGGATTAGTCTCCCATTTCTGGGAGGATGAAGAGACAGGGAGACGAGAAGGCAAATGTCACCCAGAATTGCAAAACGCTGGATGAAAAATGTAGGCTTGAATACTCTTTCTAGAACTTTAAAGTGACTTTAATTCAAATGAAACAACGCAATAAATAACTCCTTGCAGCTGACTTTGAAATGTTCGCACCAGTGCTACTGAATTCTACAGCTGCAAACTTTCATTCCCATCATAAATGACATGCTATAATTATATTTTTTATAGGTTCCCTATGTATGCTGATTTTTTTTTTTATTTCTGTTTCATTAATAACCCTTTTTCTTCCTTAGGAAGATAAAGCGATCTGAAAAATGCCCACCAGCTTTTTCAGTGACCCTTTTTGGGCATGATAATGCCTGTAATAAAAACTAATTTCCTCCTCTGATTTCCTCATTTCTGCAAAGCAAAGATTCCTCCTGCCTGCACTTGCAAGCTATTGGGAATATAAAGGCCACCAAATAACTGGTCTGAAACACGTGCATGTTTTTTCATCCTCTGTAAGAACTTACCTTTTAATCCACTGACAACCACAAATAGCAAACCAAGCCATGGGTGCTTTGGATTCCCTGCACCACAGCATGTCACTGCTATAATTGATGCCAGTTAACTGTTGTTAGCCAGCTAGTTCAGTAAGCTACAAACATTCCTTTCCTGGAAAAAGATGTTTGCAGATTGTTTATACTAGCATTTACAAATGCATTACCTAAGCAGCATTAATTCCAGTCGTCTTTTAAGAAAATTAAATCTAGTCTAGAGAAGAGCGCATTTATTACTGCACCCTCTACATCTGTTTTTTTAATTGTTTAGATGGGTTTTGTTACTGACCATACTAGATTGCTGATTCTCACTTTAGGGTTTCCCTGGTGTTGGCCTTGTCTGTATTTCATCTTTCCTTTTTGGCTACCCTGACTGCTTTTTTAATCTGTAACACCTCTTGAGAAACTTTCCTGAGCCCATGCTGTCTGTCTAGCATAATTCTCTGTTCTGTCAATAGAACAGTCTGCTCCTCTTCATGATATCCACACATTGATGCCCACCAGAAACAGAAGTATGCAATATCCAAGTGATGGATGAAGAAATGATGGATGTGTGGTGCAGACACAAGAAAAGGTTCTTCCCCCAATTTATGAAGTGCCCAGCTAAGACAGCAGGAAGGTCAGGGACAAAAGACATAATCTTTTTTTTTTTTTTTTTGTGGGGGGTGGTGCGGGGCAGTGGGCAGACAGGAAAATGGGAGGGATAAGGTAAGTAGTAAGGTAGATAAGAGATGTAGTAGGAGAGATAAGGGAAGAAGCACAGGAAAATAAGAAAGTACAAGAAAATCAAGATAGTGGCCAAGCAAAGTTTCCAGTAGATCCAGGAAGTGGTATTCATGTTTTTGGTACCCACTTCCAAGGCTGTAGATGTTTATAGTAATATAAGGTAGATCTTATGTACTTATCTTTCAAGTCCAAGATTATTGTGATTATAGTTGAAAAAAAAGCCTTGGAAATATGTGCTTTGAAGTCTAGACATGCTTACCACTGTATAAGAGAAAAGATATCTAGGAATGAGCAAGGATGATGCAGTAAGTGGTGGGGGAGGTGGCTGGCCAGGCTGGTACCTTGTTTGAAAGTGTTTACAACCTCTTAAACCAGAACTTGCCCCCCCTTTGCTAAAATGCCTCCATATGGACCCAGGGCTGCTTAGGTAAAGGCATAAACGGTTTGTGATGCTGAGGGTCCCACTGACAAATTGCCGAGAGGCTGAGTCACACTTAATTTGCATATAAATTGCAACCATTTTTATCAAATATAAATGCACACAATCGTAATAGAGCATTTGCTTATTCTTCCTTCTCCTTTGAGATAGGAATACAAATTGCTTGCTTTGAAGTTTAATATTAAATAGCTGCATTACTTCAACATTTCAAAAAGTGGAGAAGGGGGAGGAAAAGTTGGCAGCTGAATCTGATTTAGGACCTCAGCAAACCAGGTCCAGCCAAGCAAGGACTTAGTGTTTAACCACATAATTCTTTGATACTGTCAGACAAACTGAATATGAAAAAAAATCAAGCTGAGAGACTTGCCAGGTTGGTTCCATAAGAGCTAAATATTTAAAAAAAAAAAAAAACAACAAAAAAAACCAACACCTTCATTCTACCTGATACTTGTATTTTAATCTGATTGCTCTAATAATTAGGGTTCCTGCAGTTCTGGACTGAAAGGTTGAAGGTTTTTCCAGAGATTATTCCAGTAGTGGGGATGTTTGGTCTGATTACATTGCAAAACTCAGTAACAGTTGTAGGCAACGGATCAAATACATTGCTTAAGACACTTAAGCTTCAGAAAAAGGTGACTTGTTCTGACCTCTTCCTGTCATTCCTGCACTTTCTAAATGTGGTTTGCACAGTGTTAGGGTATTAATATCTAACACTTTTACCCCGTTAAGAATTTATTTCATTCATCATGTAAATGCCATGTTTACTATTAGCCAGACAGAATAGACACTGAGTTTTAGTCTTTATATTTAATGGTGACATGGGTTAGGAATATTGCTATTAATTTCTAATAATGCATAATTCTAATAATTCCTTCCTATAAAACGCAGAGGGCTGTGAAGAGCCAGAAGGAAAGCCAGATGATGCAAGGTCAGCAGCAAAAGTAATTGCCATTATAAGACCTGAGGGAAGGATGCTAACAAGCAGCACTTAGTATTGTGCAAAGGCAGCCAGGGAAAAGGCAGTACAGTTAGGAGGTAAGGAGAGTGATGCTGTGTTCATGAGCCTAGGACAGAAAAAGGTTTCATTTGTGCTTGAAAATCCTGGAATCAACTGAATGTGCACTGACCGCAGCAGTTTCATTGTGTGTGATGGAGAAATTTGTAAGACCTCCTCTGTGCCTCCTTTAACTGTTACAGGGCAACCAAAAGACAAGGCTTCCCTTTTGCTGATGTTTTCTGTCAGTTTTGGAGAAGCCCTTTTTCTCTTTTTCCTTTAGCTTACAGATAACATTTACTTCTGTTGTCTATACACATGTCAAAATATGAATTATGTTTATTACTATCAATAACCAAGAAAAATATTAATAAAACTATAAAACTTTTTTATTTTTAGGTAAAAATGCACAGTTGTGGGTATTTACACATGGAACAGGCAATTTAAACACTTAAGCAAAAGCAGAAATGAAGCTTTTGCAGATTCTTGTGCTGCAATGTGCCGCTTGCCCTCTAGGGGGACTCGAAAGGCTCCTTTCTGCCAAGGCTGAAGGCACAGTACAGAGCAGAGCAAACAGAACCAAAGCGAAGAGCTGTGATTACAAAAAGGCTTTTTAGAATATATTACTCACAAACTAATACCTCCAGATTTTGGGGGCTTCATTATACTCCCAGACAGTACTCAAACACTTACAGGCGTGCTGTTGGTAGTATGGTGCCCATTGGAGGCTTTTGGAGTTTCCTGAGGATTCTGGCAGTGTGCTGGAGCTTGCATGGTCTCTGACCTCGTCTTCATCCCTTTTTGGGTAGACGGTGTCCTTTGCAGGGCTCCAGACTTGGCACGGAGGTCCACAGGTGTGCAAGCATGCACAATGTCCTGCTGTTTTGCCAGTAACCTGCCCTCTCTCACCACATAGGCTGTGGCAAGGTCTAAGTGGGCCCTCCAAGTAGGAGCAGCTTATTGCTTTCAATTCATGCTGAGGTTGCCGTGGGTTTCGGACAGCTTTCAGCAATGATTCTTGCCTGCAGAATGAAGGTAGCTAATGCCTCGCCCTGGTAAACTGAGGCATGGCAGCTTCCAGGTAGACAAGCTTGAAGCATCAAAGCTCATTGTTACACAGCAAAGCTGGTTTGAAACAGCAATGCTTCCTGGTCCCCAGGACAAAGCAAGATGAAGCATGGCATAGCAAAGCAAAATAACATGGCAAGGCAAAGTTGTTTACAATTTTGCTCATTTATCCATTGGCTGAGTCTTCTGACTCCATTTGGCCACAGAGATTAGCCAACCAAAACGGCACTTTGCCAAAGCTAACCATATTAAGTGAACCCAGGACTTGGGTTTATCCACATTCAGGAAAGTACAGAAAAGTGTTGTACCTTGTTTAACGTAAGAGCAGATTCAGTGGCTCCAGGCCTTTTGTTCTTTCCCATGTTGCTCCCCACCCAGGAAAGTGGAGGGAGAGTGAAGGATCATGCCTGGAGAAGCCAGGACAGATATCAGGCCTATTATGGCCTTCCACAACAACATGGTTTCTTTTTTTTCCACAGACAATTCTGTGAATACACCAAGGACTAAATTCGGCTCTGAGCAATGTGTCCTAGCAGTCTTCCAAATTACACAGTGGGTGAAACTGCAGACAAATTGCTACCAGAACACTATACAAAGTATTCAAAGCCCTGGTGAAACCATCATGTACTGGAGCACCTTTTTCCTTCCTTCTCCTCTAAAAGAGTGATCAAAAGGAGAAGAAATTCAAGCTCCATGGTTTAAGCATAATCCCCCTCATTGTCAGATCCAACCCTGGCAACACAGTGAAATCAAGTGTTCATAGACACTTGTACAGCTAGAAGAGAAGATGATGCCAACAAAAAGCACCACAGGCAGATTTCTTTGCCAGTCTCTAAATACCTAGGGATACCAATAGCACAGAAACTATCTGTCTTGTTTTCCAGGCTACTGCATTGTCACAGCTGGGATTTTGGTGAAAGAAGCATGTGTTTTCTGAATAACATAAAATTGAAAATCTGTCTTGGTGAACATTCTTTGAAGACTTCTTTGTAGCCTGTAGTTCATTCCTTGCTTATTGTGGAGCAATTTACATCAAAAATAGTAGTTGAAGATGGCTCTTGCTGTGATTTACATGCTTCTGGCAGTGCTACAGAACTTTAGCGTATAAATGAGAATAAAGTCAGGTTTTCAAAGCACCTGCCTGAGAATCAGTAACACAGAAGAGTCACAGACAAAAAGAAGTGAGACAAAATCACCAGGATGTTGCTCTCTTCCTTTCAAAACTGCATGATTCAATACAGTCCAAATAGCATCACCTGTTACACACTTACACATTGAATAGTCTTGGCTGTCATTACCACTGTAAGTAGCATAATTAAATGAGGGTACTCTACACCTCAAGAAATAGTGATCAATATGTCCAACAACAGTCAACAATCTGACTTTTCATCATTACAGAGCTGCTCCCTAACAAGCCTAGAAATTTATGTTTTAAAATTGCAAGATGTTGTTACATGAACAGTAAATTAGTGCTAAAGGAAGGAAAGAAAATGTTACTTACTGCAGAAAGGTCATTCCTTCAAAAGAGGTCTTCTGTCTTAGGACAGTTTGTTACATACAATTTACACTTTGCTAAATTTATGTCAATGGTTGGGGAGATTGTTAAAAAAAAACCTAAAACCCATCGGCAAAAAACATTAATTATGAAAAATGTCTAAATGGAGAATTGAACTGGGAATCTTATCAAGAGATAAAATAAATCTCTAACTACAAACATGTTAAACTATGTGTGTCAAGAACTTGAATGTACTCAGCAGCAGGCAGAAGGCAGTACTTTCAACTCAAAAAATCCCTGAGAAGGACTCTTTACTGAGCCTGGGTCTCTCCACCTGTCTGGTGTCTGTGGCAAGGCTGACCTGTCTACCCTGAGGTGGTTGCTGACACATGAGAGGGAGAGAGAGGATCTTGCATTGATGCAAACTTCACCAGTTACAGTGACACTTGAGTCCTCAGGCAGAGTTGCTGGGGTTAATTACACATTTTACTCACAGCTGTAAAGCCTCCAGGCAAGGACAAACCTGGATCTCCATGAGCTGTGTGGTGTGACAGGAGCCAGCAGCAAGAGATCTTTTGCAACCTCATGCTCTCCACACTGGGGGTGACCCTCCTACCATGCCTTCTCCTCATCAGACCTTTGGGGACCTCTTGGTTCAAGGTATCTTCTCTTGGTTGCAAGGGTCCTCTGCTGTGGCTGACATCTTTCTTGAGAAGCTTTTCCCCACGGAGCTGAATCCGCCTCTTAAAGCTGACAAAACCTTCAACTTCCTTACATTTTACCTTCTCACCCTTTAATACATCAGTGTGATGAGAGATATCACAGAGTTTCCTACTCCAGGGACTGAGGCTGGTGGGATTGATAGACACAAGCTGACTGTAGGCACCACATACACACACAGATGCTGTTTTCCATTCTGAGGAATAAAAAATGCTACTCTATCTTGCTCAAACTAAACAATGTCCCAGATGCTAATGCCATTTCTTAATGACACTAGTGTTACCTTACTTAACTTTACCATTTGAGGATTTGCAAAAGTAACTCCTATTTTAACTATTATTCTTAGCTAAATAGGTGGGGAGGGGGAAAGCCTTTCTTACTGTCCTTTTGTGAAAAATGTCTTAATCATAAAAGAGTATGATAAGGTCTTTTTTGTCCTTAGCGCATGAATATATAGACAGGAAGATTGTGCTGGTTTGAACTAATTGGAGGATTTGAATGAGAAATTAGACTATAGGCTGAGAGAGGAAAACAGTGAGGGTGCTACTTCACTCACAGCTTTACTGAGAAAGGAAAAAACTTGTTTTAAGAGTTGTAACCCAAATATAGATAAGTCAGACTGCTTCAGACCTCTTTGGGCTGTGGCTGCACCTGCAAGGCTCTTTCTCCCTGCCTTTTGTAGCTGAATCTGAATAATTCCACTAACTTCTTTTCTGCTGCTAAATCCCCTGGCTCATCTACCTCCACCTATCTGCTGCATGAAACTGATGGTGAGATAAGATTGGGGAAGGTGGAAAGGGTGGTTAGAAAGCCTTCTTAGGGATTTTGGTCTCTGGGAGGGGTGTGGTGTTTCTGTATTACCTTTTCACTGTATGTATCTGTAAATATCTGTTATACATTGTAAATATCTACTTGTATACTGTGCAAAGCTGTAAATATAAAGCTTCATTTATTAACTTCCAGCTGACTAAGTCCTAGCCTGAGTTATTTCAAAGTGTGGGGGGGTGGGCAGATAACTGCTAAACCACCACCTTAAAGCTTCAGGAAGAAAATTCACTCAAGTCATTGATATTGTTAAGGACATCATTGTTATTGCAATTAATAAACTAGCATCTTTTTTATGATTTTAAATACATGAACAATGTACATTAGTGACTAATAGTTAATAATAATTTTATGTACTTAATTCTTGTTTCATTTCTGATAGATTTCAGTTTTGACTGATCTTCTGAAGTTTATGAAATCTTTTAAGTAAATATTTTCCATGTGATATTTCTGATGAAGCTCTTCAGCACCCTTGTTTTGTGACTATTAAAGTACATCACTAGTAAATAATTAAGTATGTGAGATCGAAATTAGTAAATGCTCTAGTGCAAAGATGGCACATTTTCCCTCACAGGCATGTAGTAATAAATGCTGTTTGATCAACTAAGCAAGCAGCATGCAGAAATTAAACCTTCATAGTCTAATACAAAACTCGCTGCAGTCAATAGAAACAGATCCATTAACATAAAAGGATTATAGATAATAATTTCTTTACTGAATGCAGTATGTGTATTATTAGAATGGTCAGGGTTAAAGGAAATTTATTGCTATCAATGTGACATTGATTCAGCCATCTCCTTTGAAATCCTTGCAGGATGTATTACCTTTGTGTGTATGGATGTTGTGAGACCAAAGGGTTCTCCAAAACTCAGGATAGATAAAGTTTGGTTTCTTCTCTTCTCCCTGCAATGGAAATAAATGAGGATACTCTCATGTGACATATCAAGGCCATGTATTTGCTTACCTGCCATTTAGAAAAAGCCACAAATGGGAGTTTTGACTCCAGAAATTAATATCCAAAAAACTTTCTTTGGACAGGAAAAAAAAAAAAAATCACCATTAACATGCTATATTACACAGCAGGCCACAGTCACACCATCTAACTTTCACATACAAGTGACAGATTGTGGTTCCTTCTGTTGTTAATGGAAAGAAGCAGAAAGCTAACTTCTGCATGCTGGATGATACAATGCAAGGCTCCACTGACTACACAGCAAATAAGCCTGAAGTCAGAGGGTGTGAATATCACATATACATCCATCCAGATCACTGTAAGCTTGCCTCAGCACACTACAGAGAGGTTCTCCAGAGCCCTACACAGTATAAAGGCACTATATTTGCAAAATAAAACCAAATAATTCTTACCTTTGATGCAGCTTTTTTAGATACAATTGTGTCCTGTTCTGGGCCCCTCAATTTGAGAAAGATGTTGAAGTCCTGGAATATGTCCAGAGAAGGGCAACAAAGCTGGTGAGGGGGCTGGAGCACAAGCCCTACAAGGAGTGGTTGAGGGAGCTGGGGTTGTTTAGTCAGAGAAGAGGAGACTCAAGGGAGACCTTATTGCTCTCTACAGCTAACTGAAAGGAGGTTGTAGCCACGTGGGGGTTGGTCTCTTCTCCCAGGCAACCAGTGAAAGAACAAGAGGACGCAGCCTCAAGCTGTGCCAGGGCAGGTTTAGGCTTTAGGTTAGGAAGAAGTTCTTTACAGAAAGAATATTTGGCCATCGGAATGGGCTACCCGGGGAGGTGATGGAGTCACTATCTAAGAGATATTTAAAATGAGACTGGATGAGATGCTTAGTGCCATGGTTAATTGGAAGGTGTTGGGTCATAGGTTAGACAGGATCTCAGAGGTCTTTTCCAACCTTATTAATTCCATGATTCTCTGAAATATCTTCTTTAGTAACATCACTTTTTCTTGCTTCCTAATATAAACTGTTTGACCACGGCTGTGGGTTGCTTACTAGTTTACAAACCCACGGTCCTCTTCAGCCACAGGTATGTGCGGCAGCTTTTTGTCTTTGTCCAGATTCTGTTCCCATCAAAATCATTAAGTTTACTGACTTACTGTAATAAGACTCTACTGATTTTCTAAGCAGATTTCTCTCTACCTTGTGCTTGACTCAGTGCTTTAAAATGTAAAATGGGGAAAAAAGTTAATAGTATTTCCCTTGAAAAATTAAATTTAAGAAACTATCTAACAAAAGCAGAGTGATATTCCCTTACTGGACTTAGACTGCATTAAACCTGCTGTATAATACTGTATCAGTCATTATATTACTCTTGCAACCTTTCTGGAATAACCACAAAAGAACCTTAAACCAAAGGACTGTAAAACTTCTTTTGTTTTGTGATGATTTTAGAATAATGATTAACTTTCTTCTGAACTATCTGGATGGTCACCAGGCCCCATACCTTTTGATCCCATTCACCATTCACCCAGTGCACACCATGGGGACTCACCAGTGATGACAGGAGGAAGATCCTTTTGCCCAGTTGGTCACACTTAGGGGTTCTGCCTTTCCTGAGTGGCTTAAAAAGGGGAGTGGGAAGGGAGGGCAAAGTAGTCACACCTGAGGTGGGAGGACACTCCAAAAGAACCCAGGTGTGCTGGGTTTGGGGGGATGTCCTGGAGCACCCCAAATTCCTTCTTTCTCCACCCCCCATCTCCCGGTTTGAGTGGGGAGGAGAAGAAGGTGCAAAAACTGTTTCCTTCCCGTGGGCTTGAGGAGGAACAGCAAAAGGCAACTTCACACACATGGCTTGTGTGGTAGCCTGCGCAGGGAATCAGGCTGGTGGTTGGCTGGGTTTTTGACACCCAGTATAAATTAGCAAATGGGCACTTCGTCCAAAAGAGCATAAACATAGGAAGGGAAAAGGCATGGGGGTTTCCACCTGAAAGATTCCCACATGGAAGGGTTCCCTGTTTTACAGAGCAGAGCCCCAGCCTGAAGACCCATTTGGACCATCCCGGCTCTCGGACAGCTCCTCTACTTTTGCACAGCTCTTGGTTTTATACTGTCCCTGCTTTTGCACAGCACCCTACTGCTGCACTATCCTGTGCAGTCTTGCAAGCTTGGCAAGTCCTGTGTCCATTTGGGAGAGCTGTCAGCAGCTCTGAAACCTTGCTGCAGTTGACTTCCTGGCTGTTATTCTGGATGGGGAGATCTCTGCAGTTTGGCTGTCCCCTGTCTCTGAAAGACAGCATGGCTACCACAAATCTCTGTCTCATGGAAACCATATTTTTGATATATCACTAAATTTGGCAGTCTTTACCACTTGCCTGGGACTCTGCCATTTGGGATCTGCAATTGGATATTACTTGCAGCCAGAATCAATCAAGCCACAGAGAATCCAACAAGGAATCTTCAATGATAACCTATTTCCTTGTCATGAGTAAAGTCTGCTGTTTCCTTAATTCTCTGCTCAGCAAATTGATAGTGGAATAAAGCCTTATTTATAGCTTAGCCTTTTCCATTTATTGACTTTCTAAATCCTAAATTTGTCTATAGCATCCTTGTGAAGAATTCTTCCCAATTGAATCCAGCCTGTAAATAAATACAAAACTCATTCTGTATATAGGTTGGAGGCAGGATTTCAAGGAAATAAAATAATTCTATTTTTATAATTCCTGACTCAGCCACAGTAATTCCCCTGCCTTCATAACAGGGGATAAAAGGGGAAAACATAGTGTGGTGATGGAGAGCTGTGGATATGGTGGGAAAGAGAGGCGGTGCTGAAAGAAGGGAGATGAAGAGGAAAAGAATGGAGATGAACAGAGGAAGATGGGGGAAAGGAAGGAGATAGAGGAACTGAATTAGTTGGGACAGCTAGACTGAAGTTACTNAGGGAAATTAAAAAAAAAAAAAAATCTGGACTGTAGTGTTTGCATTGAAACCACCCTTTTCATGGCCAACCCTTTGTCATTTCTGCTCACTATGTTGGCTGAAGAAGAGCAAGTCACATCTATCTGAAAGGAAGAAATGAGGAAATAAAGAGAGAAAAAAAATATTAAAATAAAAAAAAAAAAGATATATTATATATATATGTAATATATATACAAAGCATGAGATCTTTCAGCAAGATGTCCATGGGACAACAATGTGTCCTTGTGGCCAGGAGGGCCAATAGCATCCTGTGGTACATAGTGTGGCCAGCAGGTCTAGGGAGGTTCTTCTCTCTCTCTGCTCTGCCCTGCTGAGACCCACCTGTGATACTGCATCAAGTTTTGGGCTTGCCAGTTCAAGAGAGACAGTGATCTGCTGGAGAGTCAAATGGAGAGCCACAAGGATAATTAGGGGTCTTGAGCACCTTCCCTGTGAAGGGAAACTGAGAACTGATTTCAGTCTGGAGAAGAGAAGACTGAGAGGAGATCTCACCAATGTCTATAAATATCTGAGGCATGGGTGTCAAGTGGAAGGGGCCAATCTCTTTTCAGTGGTGACAAGGAACAATAGATAGGAACCTGAACATAGAAGGTTTCGCCTCAACATGAGGAGAAACTCCTTTACAGTGAGGGTGACAGGGCACTGGAATAGGCTGTCCAGAGACGTTGTGGAGTCTCTTCTGGAGACTTTCAAAACTCACCTGCATGCATTCCTGTGCAGACTTCTGCATTGATTGTGGGTAATTAATGAGGCAGGAATTATAAAATACGAAGTTATTTTGTTTCCAAAAAGCCCTGTCCACAAGCTATGTACAAACTAGTTAAATTTGGGTTCTAACCCGGTTGGGAAAAACCTTCACAAATACACTCATGGGCAATTCATTGATTTAGGAGAATCAGAATATTGGATAAGGTTTAGCCACAAAATGGCTTTGCCCCACTTATAAATAGGCAGCCTAGAGCCCTAAGGAAAGTGTTTTACTCACAGCAGTGGGGTAGAATTCAGAGATAGTCTCTGGCTCCTTTATGGCAGTGTTGGAACTGCTCAGTGTCTTGATAGCTCTTGGGAGGCTTCTAGACCTTCCCTGACTCTAGCAGGATGCTGGAAAAGAGGCAGATGATCTCTGAGCTGATCCTGGTTTCTCTTGGCACAGAGGTTTGTAGAGATGCAGGCAGGATCTTTTGCATATGTGCAGAGAGCACAATGTTAGCAGCACTTCTCACCATGTCATGAGGCACTTAATACCTTCTCCTGGTAAACTGGAGGCACTTAAGTTTCCAGGTAGTTCATGCCTAAAACATCAGGGCTAAACTGGTCTGAAGCACAAGGCAAAGCAAACCACATTGGCCAAGCCCAGCAGAGTGTAGAGCAGAGCAGCACACACTGAGGCGAGCAGCACACACCGAGGCAGAGCAGTGAAGCAGAGGCAGCACAGAACAGGGCAACTGCTTGCAACTTAGCTCAATTTCTATTATTTGCCCATGTAATGACTCCTTTGGCTACAGATATTCACCAATTAGAATGGCATTTCCAAAACTCACCATATTAGGTAAAAGAAGGGCTTCCTTACCCTTATTTGAGCAAGACACTAAGTACCTAAACACCCGCAGGTACCTGTTTATCACTTTGGGATGCGACATAATGGCCCAAGGTTTTGTTTTCCTCCTGCCCTTGCTTCCCATATCAGCAGAAGGGTGGGGCAAGCCAGGACATCTAATAGGCCTATTAACCTTTCATGACACAGCTACCTTAGGTGATCCTGCTTTGGCAGGAGGGTTGGACTTGATGATCTCTGGAGGTCTCTTTCAACCTCTAACATTCTGTGATTCTGTGATTTTATTTTTTTTTTAATATTGCTTGAGTTAACATTTTAATCAGTCTGTGGGGTTTATGTCTGATTTCCTTTCTTTGTTTTTAATTTATTTTCCTAATACCACTTTTTTATGGCAGGAGCAACAGTCTCCATTTAAAGTGCTGGATTATCCAGATAGGTAAGGGATTTTTCACACAACTATCCCATGATACAATGAAGCAGCAAAATGCTAGAAATCAGTTCAGTGTCACTGATATTGGTAGCAACATGATTCAGCAACAGCACTAGCTGAAAAATCACACTTTGGATACATCAAGTACTACAGCAATAAAAAGAGCTATTAAGTATACTAAGATATCAGATTAATTATACTAAGATATAAGATACTAAAAATGATCAAGTGACAGATTCTGGGGTCTCTTTAAAAATGACCCTGCAGGAGCTGATCACCAGCTGAAAGTTTATGACTGGGAGAAGCCACTGCTGCTGTGAGACCAACACACATACACTCATGCCCAGCACAAAATAAACAAAGCTTTTCTTTTAACTTGAAGCCAGGCTAATTTGATAGATACACTCAGGGAGATGATTGCTTGGATTGTCTCTCAATGCTCCATTCAACTTTTAATAGCAGATATAAAAATTTTATCTGATTTTCTACTTCACTCTTTTAAAATATTAACCACTGATAAATTATTAAACTAAATATAAAGTGTTACAAATGTACATACATTTCATAAAAAGGTCTGCTCAAGTGGGATACATAACAGGACTGTTTCTGTCACACAAACAGGCCAGAAACCAACTGCTCTTTTCTATTTTTTTTCCCATGTCTCTTTGTCCAGGTATTTCCAAGGTAGTTATGCATCTGTGCGGTGAGATAATACACAACAAATACTCCCTTGAACTGTTATTTCTTCCTTCTCTCAACTCATTCCTCTCCTCCTCCCCTTTTCCCCATTTGTAAAGTCCATGCAATCCCACATGGACTTTCCATAAAACTTTACTAAATGTGCTTACAGGAAATGAGTTAATAAAACTGCTGATCTTGGAGATAGATCAGAGCACAAATATGTCTGTTTGAACTCTTTCATTTCAGAGGCTCTCCAGCTCCACAAGATACTACTCCTTCTTGGACTGGAGCTAGAGATTTTAGCACAATATTTATACTCAATGCATAATGAAGAAGGCAGTATTTGTTACTTATCCAGAAGTTTTGAAATGTTTCTTTTGTCTGAAAATCTATTTCAGGTGGACATTTACAGCTTTCCTGTATCCCAGTGTTACTATTTTATCACAGTAACCAGGGTCAAGTTAGGTTCACCCTCATGAAAGGCTGGTGCTGTAATCTTCAGAGCATCTCTGTGTAGTACTACATCTTTAATGGTATTTAAAGACACCATGAAAAGTAATTTCTTCAGTACATTAAGAATTGAGGTCTGACTTGAATTAGGGTCTAAGTTACTTTGAAAGGAATCCTTCGTAGTATGTTGCAGTTAGGGACAGGCGTTCTGAAGTTCTCGCGTTGTAACGGAAAGATAGGAGCCCCTCCTTTTAGCCAATAGCCTTGAGTTAGGACGTAGAAAGATGGATGTGACGTTTTGTATGCTATAAAAAGCACTGCCACGTTTTAATAAACGCCATTTTGCCTTTTTGCCTTTTGCTATCCATCATATTGATGTCTGTAGCGGATGGCCCGAGCAGCCTGGGTTTGGCTGTTCGTGTTGCCCTTGAACCAGGTCGTCACGCCTTCAGAGTAAGGCAACAGTAGTACCAATTTTGTCAAATTTGCCCTCAAATTGACCTTGAAAAATATCAAATAGTCCACAATGAATGGTTAATCTCTTAGGAAAACTGCAGAATTCTTCAAAAGTTTCAGTTTTCTATTGAGAGAAAAAAAAAGAGAGAATGGAAAATTGTCCATTTTTCTCAACATAGTCATAGTAAGGGACCCCAAGAATCTGTTTTCCCATTCTAAAGCAGGTTTAGTACATTTTTTTACTTCAAACCAGACTATATTCGATCAATCTCTTCTTAGAAGATGCTAGTGATAAAGACTAAGAAAACTCCTCTACTTGTTTCTGCTATAACAAATTTTTGTCCCTTGAGGTCTAAACTGAAATACATTTCCAATGACTGTGTCAGCTTGATACTTCTTACTTTATGCTCACATAGAGAAAAGACTGAAATGAAATATAGTGACTGTTCTTGTGCCTCTGCCTTTGCTCTCTTTTCCTTCTGACTGACTAAACCAGGTTGTCTTCAAAAAATCTGGCCATTTTCTAATCACTTTCCTGGTATCCCTTTAATTGATGCCTATCTTTGAGGAGGGAGGTGACACCACATTACTAAATCCGTGTGGTTTCCAGGGTGAGCTGCATCCCACAGTGGGTCTGCTTGGGAGTCTAACCATGAGAGAAGAGGAGAAACATGATGAGTCTGAATTGCAACACCTGGCAAAGCAAAATATTGGCATTTCATTGCTTGGGAGATGTCAATTCATTGTTCCCTGGAATGCCAAGAATCCTACTGTAAAGAGTAGGGAAAATTCCATTTTCTACTCTTCACAATTGTAATAAATAAAGGGGAAAAAATTAAATTTAAAAAAAAACCAGAAAGAGTTAATATTGTGCCAGGTCTTAGAGCGATCTGCATGCACCAGGGAGCAAAACTTGCAGCTCACTCAGATATTATTTGTATTACAGACTTCAAAGAGATCCTGTGCAAGTCATTTGAAGAAGAATCTAAATGCCACAGTGGGTATTATTTGGCCTTACATAATTCCAGTAGTTTTAGAACTGTAAAGAAAAATGTCAAATCTGGCCCTAAGTATTTGGAACATGGTGAATTGACCTGGATATTAGCTGTATTAAGTTACCATGAAAATGTAAGCCTCAACAAAAGTAATTAGCACTCTTAATGTTGTCTTACATTGGCAATGCACCTTCTGGATAAGAGAATAACAGTGGCATTAAAGTTCTGTACATTGTGTTTTATCAGACTGTTGGATTACAGCCCTTGAGGTTAAAGGGTTCAGAATAATAGAAGAAAATCCAGGTGAAATTTGCTACTGCAGTTTTGCTGTAATATCAAATCCTTGCAGAGTTAGCTGCTTCCTCTAGTTGCTAGATTACCTAGATATTTGTGATTTCGCATTGCTATAAGTATGCATTTGTTTGCTTACTTTTAAGAACCATGGAAAACATTAAGTATGAAAAAAAAAAGCAGGAAGACACATCTAGGAACTGGTATCTGCAGTCTAGCTAGATACCTTTTCTTTTCTTGTTCTCAAAAAGGCATTTCTTACTTTTAGCCTATAAATAGATGGATCACTTCATCTTAGTGCTTGCACCTTGTGGCCATTTGAGCTAGATTTCTATCTTAGACAGAAAAAAAACTTAGAAATGGAAGCTCTGAGTGAAGAGGTGAACATTCTAGGGATAGGCCATATAATAGCAACGCTGGATAAGTTAATATAATTTCATTGGGGCATCAAGAACCTTGTGTTTAGAAACACAGGTTGTACCTTCCCCTTGCTGGCTTCTGCTGCTTCTACTGCATCTGCTGCTATCCTCCCCCTGATGTTATTTTGGCTGCTGCTGTGTCTGCTGATTCACCACTTCTTGACCCCTTTCCCATCCTCCTTAAGGTTATTGTTTTTTTCTGTAGTAGTTTATTCTCTTTATAGTGTTATATTTAGTTTAAACTAAAAGAAAATACAATTCCATTTTCCCTGACTTTCCAAAACTCCGTGTTTTAGAGAGTTTACTTTATCAGGGGAGGGATGCTCTAACCTGCTACACACCTTTACCAACCTTTGGCATAGATTTTTTGTCCTCTACATTTCTCTACTAAGAAAAGTAAGAAACAGAGCTGCCTTTCCCCACAGCTTGCCCTAGATCAACCTTTTCTGCAGAGCAAGACTTATAGATTGAAAGCTTGGTTATAATGACAAAAAGGCTCCTGTGTAACTGGGATTGCTGAGCTAATTAAACCATGATACAGCTGGGCTGGAAACAGGCTGATGAACTTCCAAAGTAAAATCTGAATTATCATAGTGCAACTTTTGGAAATATGATTTACCCTTTCTGCTGTACAACATTGCAAAATTACTTCTTGAGTCGATACCTATCTTTACTTTTCCAGCTCAGCTAAACTCCCTAAAAGAAAAACTAAAATCCAAAGTTGCTCAGAGTTCAAGACTTTTCCTGGGGAAGATATTGAAGAGTAACAGCATTAGCCAAAATAATTTAGGGCCTTTTATCATTAAAAAAAAAAAAATTAAAATCATTGATTAGTCATGTAATATATCACATTTTCTGAAGCATGTAAGATTAAATGAAAGCTAGCTATCTTTAATGTAATGGCAACTTCAAAATAAACCTTTCATGAGTGCTCTATATATACTCCATATATATTCATGCTTCATTTCTCTGGAATCAGGACAATTTTATCAACTGTTTACACAAAGGAAGGAATTCTCTTATTGATGCATAGGTATCTTTGGAAGCTTCTTCCCAGAAGTGAAACGTGTTACTGTATCTGGGAAAAGAATGGACATTCATTGGGTAAGAAAATCTCTAGTATCCAGAAAATCCTCTGAGAAGGATTTTTTAAAACATGAAAGTCTTGAAAAGGATATAAACCCATATGCCTCAGGCTTTAATGCAGCCTCTAACAAGCAGAGGTTAAAGCTACTTTTGTGAGAAGCCTCCTCCATAATTAACTACTGTGGGGTTTCTTGCACTGTGTTTGCAGGTTGTATCACACAGAGACAGAATGTATGAATAATCTGGCATTGCAGTCTCCTCTAACAATACCAGTTTTGCAGTAGAAATTGACACCCTTTATAAAGGAAGAGGTATATTTTAATTGGGATGTCAAAATTCATTCTAATATGCTTTAAATAATCATGACGGTTTAATAACCTTTTAATGCTCTCTGCCATATTTGCTTGCTAAGGTGCAATACCTTAGGTAATCCATCTGACTTCTGTAACAGAGCAGAAGGTAGGCTGAGATCTGCCTCAGTGGTAGCATTCAAAATACACAGGTTCCCATATAAATGAGTGTGGGGAGGGGACCGTGGCAGAGTGCTTATTGAGCAGGAGGGCATGGTGTTGTTTTTTTGTTCACTGCATTACATCCCTAGTTTGACATCCCTTGACATACTTTTTTTTCCATCACCATGATATGCTATGTTAACGTAACATATTGTAAGCAAAGATAGTATGTTACCATATGGAAATCTTTCATGAAATCATGTCAATGGGAGGTAAGGCATTCCATTCAGACCAATCTCTCTGATGGAAAAGGATGCTTGGAATTAGCAGAGATTGTCTAGCTCCATGGATAATTTATCAGTGCCACCAGCTGATCTCTAGAAAAGGCTTTAAAATAACAAAAGGCATATAATCCTTTTTTTTTAAATAAAAAAAAAAAAAAGAAGAAGAAGAAGGAGAAAGAAAGGAAAAGAATATTGAAAATGTGTTTCAAAAGCTCATTGGTGCTTCTCGTATTAAAAAGCTTACCCTGCTGCATTCTATCTCTGGCTTTGGACTATTTTTCACATCGTTTGCATAAAGAAGCTTACAGCTCTCCCCAGACAGAGAGCGGATTACAAATGTTCGTAAGTCAATAGCCTTTGCATTTTAACGTATTTGCTTATTAAAGGCTACTTTAGAAAGTTCAGAATCAAAACCTTGCTATTCGTGTTTGACAAGAAACCCCAGCAGTTTCCTAATGCTCGGTAAAAAAAAAAATGATGCTTTACATTTCTTCAACAGTTTCCTTCCTAGGATCTCCAGATGCTTTGTATAATTAACATAACTTTAGTATGTATCCCTGGAAACATCCCTCTGCTATACAGAAGTCTTGCACGTTCTTGCAAGAGAAGGTCATGAAGCTGGCTTCCAAAGGCAATCAATTCAATGGTTAGATTCCTACTTAGGTGAAATAATTTTTGAGAGATTATTGTTAGGTTTGATACATTAGTTGATACTGTTAGGGCCTGAAGGACCTTCCATGGGCACTTTGGCTGACCTTCACAACAGCAAAGGACTGTGCCCAGTGAATATCTAAGCTTGTAATCCCATGGATATGGCTTCAAGATTCAGCCTTTCTGCATCTATTTGCATGCAGATGTTGTTCTGCCTTTGCTTAGATCTCAAAGGATGAAAAAGCAACGTGATCATGCTATCTGTATGTCCTATACAGTGTCCTTCCCCCCTCATAACTTTGATTCTATAAAGAATTTTAGGCAATTTTGACATAGCAAAAGAAACCTCACAGATGTTCCAATATTTTTTTTTTTTTTTAAGTCTGTGTTCTCAGCACTTAAACTACTGCTATGGTAGAGCTCTAGGGATATAAGACACAAATCTACAACAGACTTCCTTCATTAGCCAGGATGCTTATGGAGCAACTTACTATGCTGGTACAGATAAAGCGATCCAAATTCCAGCACTGTGAGGAACAAACACCTTCATCTTACTTTTCACTACAGGCTGTAGCACAATGATTATTCTATATTTAAATAAATAAATAATTTTGAAATTCAGAGTTGTTTAACAAATATAGAAGAAAGCCTAAGTGCAAATAGTCTGTTGCAGACCCAGAGGGAACACTTAGTTTTACTGACTCACAAGCTATACTCCTAACCAGAATTTCACCATCTTCTTTAATAGGGAAACAGGAGATTTTTTTCTTTTTTTAGATTATTTCGTAAATATTAAGATCTAGGGGAAAAAAGAAATGGAAGTGCCAAATGAAATGTAAGTGCTAAATATAATTTCAAGCTCTCTTACAGACCACTCTTTTGTCTACTCAGAATATTTTTACCAGTTCATTGTTTCACTTGCAGGGGACATGATTTTCTACTACAAGAGTTAAATCAATACCATTTTATAAATTGTATGAGTGTAAAAGTTCTTTGTAGCTGGCTAGTATATTGTCCTTTCTGGACTGACATAAGATCTATTATGACAGGTAGCCCTAACACAGGTATACATGGCTCTACTCTCACAGTGCTGTGCTATTTTTATTACACTAGAATCTTGAAAGCAACTTCATTGATGTGCTATAAAAAGCTCTTTTAATATTATTTAATACTTGTGCTTCAGATCTTTCCCTCTTTTCTCCTGCTTAGACTGAAGATGACACTAATTTTGTTCCACCTACTGCATGTCTTATTTGCCTAAATATATAATTTCCTTAGGTCAGAGCCATTTATTTAAAGCAAGAATGTGTGTATATACACATATTATGTTCTGAGCATTCTGGGTACAATTATAATTGCTCAGGAAAAGCTGGCAAAGGGATGTGCTGGCCTTTGTCCCATTTAACATCTTTAAAGCTATTTGGAAGTAAAATGTAAATATGCACCTCTGGATTAATCAGTGGTCATGGGCTAGATGTAAAATTTTCTGAGTGAAACTTGAATCCCTGAGAAATACCCAAACTGTAGAAAACCATCATGGAAAGTGGTGTACATTTTGGATCTTATAGAATTAGGACTGCTTGGCAATATTATGATACTAGAAGAATTAATGGTAGGAAAATGCTTAACCATAGTCTAACTATTTCTAGATAGACATAGGATCAAACAGATATGAATATAGATATGTATATAGATACAGATTATATATAGATTGTAGAGATAGAAGAGGGGAGAAATGTCTAAGTATTGAAAATATTGAGAGTTCCTATCTGTGGCACACATAGCTACCACATTGAACTCAGTATGGCATCCTCCAGATGCCAGTCAATTCAAAACTGCAAGAGCAAAAAAGGCTGCTGTTCTACCTCAGTTTTTTAACACAGCACAAGTGAATTCACATCACTTGCATAGCTGAGAATATGAAAGGGGAATGAGACTCTTGACTGGCTCAGTGGCCCAGTTTGTCTGCTTTGGAGGATTGCTAATTATTATCCTCTTAACTGAGTCACCCTCATGTGCATCTTATCAGCCCAGGTAAGTAGACAGGCTGTTGAGAGAAGAAACTGTCTTTGCTTCTCATTTTTACCTTTATCAGGCAATTTCTCCTTTAAAAACTTAGATGTACTTTTTACAGTATTTGTCCTATTTAATAGTTGACTGCATACCACCTAATCATTTGATGATGGTCTAACCCATCCATGCCATGTGTTCTTCTTACTGTTGCCAACTGTTGTTTGATTGTCTCTATTTAGCACAGTTATCCTCACTGCATCTTCTGAGTAATCATATTTTGATGGGAAAAGACCTTTAAGATCATTAAATCCAACCATTCTCTAACTCCACCAAGGCTGCTGCTACACCATGTCCCTCAGCATCACATCTCAACATCTTTGAAACACCTCCAGGGATGGGGATTCAACTACCTCTCTGGGGAACCTGTTCTAGTGTTTGAGAAGCCTTTCAGCGAAGAAGTTTCTTTTTCAGTTAGGTCCAGAGTTTTGTTGCAGCTCCACAAGACCTAGCATTTAGATATCCCAGATTACTCTGCTCTTCAGCACCTTCATTTTACATTAAAACCAGCTTCTTTTGGTCCATGAATATTTAGTCTTTTCCATGGGCTTATCTGACAGAATTCTGACAGAATTCTGTTAGTTGTCTGGGTCCAAGGTTGCTGCAGCTTTGATGCAGTTTTTTGTCCTCTGATGACAGCTGGAATGCAGCTGTCTGGAGCTATGCTGCAGGGCTGAGCCTTTGCTGGAGAAATTAATTTGCTGCCACCTTCTCTGCTCAGACTGTCTTTAAAAGTTCAGTTGTTTGCTATGCTGACTTCAGGATAATACCCCAAATGAAGGGAGAGATGATGAGAACTGCTAAATAAAACGAGTGATCCATCCGAAATCCATCAGTGTGTGCTGACTCAACAAATCTGGGAGATTCTCACTGCTTACGGATATAGTGCAAGAGGAGACAGGGGACTTGTTCAGCGTTCTGATGTTCATTCTTCTCCCTTTCACATAACAAAAGCCAGGTTTAGGTTGAACTCTGCTATGCAGAGAATAAGTTTATCTGCTCAAACGCCACCCAGCCACATCAATTAAGTAACCATTCTGATTCACTGTGTCTCAAGATAACAAGAAACACCTTGTTCTGACTGGATGCTTTTTACCTAGTTTGAGTCCCCCCACAAATTAAAATTAGAGGAGAACTGCAACTAATGGTTTGTTATCTCACAGGGGAGCAGCATGAGCTCTCAGCTGCATTAGGATGGGCTTTCCACCTACTCTGAACATTTCTCTTGATGCTTTTCTCACCAACCCAGGCTCCACAGTGGACCATAGTACAGGACTCACCCCATTGCCTGCTGCCCCAATGAGCTGACAGGAACCATATTGCCAGTGGTACTAAAGCAGGGAGACTGTATGGCCACCTGAGAAGGGGCCTATGCTGTCTCCAGTGGTCTTCAGCCAGTTTCTAACTGGTCCTCAGCTCACTTTGATATCTCCAAATTTCTCCTGAATTTTTCTTTGCAACTCAGAAATAGGCATTAAGGAAGATCTAGGTGAATCACTAGAGTCCCTGTGCCAATTTACCCACCCTGATCCTGTCATCCAAAATCCAGATCAGTGTTGAGAGACTGCAAAGTGAAAGCAGGGTAGGACAGCAGAGTGGGAGGATCCTGAATTTGAGTTTTCTTATCTTAGGCAGGAATTCTTCTGTCTTTGTTGAGGACATCAGTTCCCACATTTAGGCCTGACCCAGTGTCAATTTACAAAGAAAAAATATACGTATAAATTCTACAAGAAAAATTACACCCATCAAAGCATTCATAAAGCTGTGTATATTCACACATAAATCTGAAGATGTATAAAATTATAGCCTAAACCATTTTCCAAAGAAGTTCTCTTTAATTGGCACAAGGTGTTGAATTATGCAGAACAGATCTTAACAGAGATACTTTTTTTAGTATAAAGTTAATTACTTTGTCTTGGCTTGCATGAGGAACCACAATACTTTTTGCATTGCCTCTTTGTATCAGAGACAGCTACTATCCATGTTACTCTGTTCATGTAATAAAAATCAAATTGCATCAGTTCCTTAACAAAGCACAGCAGAGGCTGCCCTTAATAGAATCCTTATTAGAGAATCACATACAGTTGTCTTCAAAGAAAGGACTTTTTTTAAGGGTACTGAGATTTCTCTGTAGTTGATCTAATGATCAAGCAACACTGGAATCAGATGCTGGGAGGTGTCAACATAAAACAGAATAAGAACTGGTGGGTGGAATAAGAGGCAATTAAGATACTATCTTCTGTAGACATGATTCAGTGGAATGTTTTTATTTTATGAGCCAGGTCAAAGGTGAGAGAGGCAGAAACACTGCCAGCGAATGTTTTGACTCTTCCACTGCTAGCTGCATAGAGTTCCTCCTTCATACCTCTGTTTCAATCCCAGACAAGGCCAGGTTTACAAACCAAAACTCATTCCACACCCATTCCTGAAGCTGCAGCACGGGAAACACAGGGAAAACAGAGACTCGGAGGATTCTGCTATGATAGAATCCAACTTAACTTCCTTCCAGTGCCCCAAAACTGCAAATATCTCAAGAGGCCCATTCTGAACTTGAGAAGGTGTAAGGAAGCAAGTGATTTTAGCATGCCTTTCTTTCTGCTGAGAACAGTTTGCATAGACATTTTCGTAGGCCGAAATGGTATTCAGTTTGTGCCCCGAAGCATGAGGATTGATAGCCCTTGTCATTTGCTCCCAGCTAGCATAACTGCTGTTATCTTAGCAAAGCACACCCTGTTGCCATCGGACTCCTCTGGAGAACAATTAGTGGAGCTCGGCAGCTGAAATGATGACAGCAGGGCAGTGGCAGTGCAGCTGCAGTCAGGCTGCGTGAAAAAATGGACCCTGTGTACATCTCAGAGTGGCTCTCCACAGGACCCCAAGCCGTGGCTGGTGACACTCATGATGGCAGGAGACTGGCAGAGTGTTTAGAGGCAGCTGTCAGGGTTGGCCAACCAACAGCCACTGCAAACTCTTCCTGGTGACTTGAGGTCTTCAGGGATTTAGGGTTTAGAAATCCAGTCTATTATATTTTAAGTTACTAGTGCCAGACACCTCAGCCACCACCACTTAGGGTATTCTTCACCACTGCCTTTAGTTTATCAGACCATAGAGGCCTTGCAGACTCCACTGTACACTCCAAGCTTGTGTCCAAACTGATGCTGACTATAAAATGCCAGGCATCACCATGTCATTCAGGTTTATCCTCCTTGCTACAGCATCCTCTTGCTCCAGCCCTCCAGAGCTGTTGAACTGGGGAAAGTGAAATCATTTCAAAGACATATTCTGCTTTGGAGTCATTTTCTTTCTCTTCAGGCATGCTGCTATGTAAAATAATTTCATAGACCAGGGTCTCAAAAGGCAACCAGTTTCCCCATCACTTCCTTTCTGGCTGCAATGCTTTAGAATTGTGTGGGCAGCACCAGAAATACAGAGGAGATTAAAGTTCCAACAAGACAGATGTATGAGGGCTTCGAGGTTTGGAGGGGGAAGGGATGGCCAAAGGAAAGGAGCAGGAGAAAAGGTATTGTTTGTCAAATCTGGGGGCTTACCCCAAACGGCTGTGGATCTGGGTCAGAGTGTACCACAGAGAAAGGTACATTTCCCCTTTCTTCCTTGTCCTCACTCCCTAGACAGTCAAAAGGACTGTTACTCTTCTTGGAGGGGTCTACCAAAAGTGAGACAAAAGCCACTACTAGTACCTGTCTGTGACAGTAACAAAGACACATGCTGAGGCTGATGCAGAAGTCACAACTGCATCAACTTCTTGATTTAAATTAAAAAAAAATAAAATAAAAAGACACTTCAACAGCACTTTCTGAATTTGGTTCCTCTTACATGCAACACCTAACTGAGCTGTCACCCTTACTTACTCCCTGCTACCATCAGCAGACATAGACGGAACCTTCCAGAGTAGCTGTGAATGATCCTAATTTCTAAAACCATTCTGGATGCAGCTTCCCATAACTGCAGTAGAAAACCTTTGGTGACTTTGCCACTATCTTAGACCTCCAACAACTACCAAAAAAAGTATCAGTGAGTGCAAAGATACAGGTCTAATCACACATCTTAACCATAAATCATCTGCTTAAAATAAAACATGTACCCTGATGACTTGCACATCCTGCTTTTTAAGTAAAAAACCTACCTGTAATAATTTCAACAATCATTAGCTGTTAAACATGAATGTATTATAAACCATACTTTAAAATGGCCCACAAGACACAAGCAACTTGGCTTTTGCACAGCTCCCGTATCAACCCCTTTGCAGTTTGCTTTGCTGGAACCAGGCATTTGTTCCTGAACTCCGAATTTTTGTTTCCCACATACCTCAGACAAGTGCCAGGAAAAACTGCAAAGGACTCACTGCCAGCATGTAGAGGTATTTGAAGATAGGAGGTAAGTTTAAATGGAGTTTGGCATCCCATGGGGTGAACATTTCCTGACAGCCAAAGCAAAGATATTGAGCACTATCATTCTCTGCTGTGCACATCTTTGCCTGACCTTATCCTGGATTCATCCCCTTTGACTTACTTTTTAAAGCGCCTAATAGATTTTCTTTAGCTTGAGGCAGAGCAAACCTCTGCTGGATTGAACTAATGTAGAAGTATTAGAAAAGATTGGTGCTGGGAATTTTTTTCCCTCTTCCCCTTGCTGTGCAATAGGAAGAAAATGTACGACCTAAATCTGCCAAGCACCTTCAAATGGAAGGAAGAAACACATGTGGAAAAGCCTCAGCAAGCCACCCAGCTTCCTTTAATTATGATGAGAAAGCCAACGTTGCTAAATGAATAGAAAATAAATTGAATAAGTATTAAATGATTATAGTTTCCCTCACGTATTTCTTGGCATATATTCACCAGCAGATAGTTTTACAACATAAATAAATCTTTCCAGATGTAAACAAGTCTTCAGTAGGTACTACTGGAGTTGCTGTCGGCTGCTGGGTGTGGAGGGAATCGGCGATCTCCAGCACCCTCTGCAGCATCCTCGGCAAAAGACAGGCTCGGAGTCTGCATCGCAAGGGAAGGGACGCCAATCCGTATCCGATTACGAATCTCTGGGATCTAAAACAGGAAAATGCACTTATATTAAGAGTTTAATACTACCAATTTCTTGTTATTTCTTGCTTTCATCCCTACACAGAAGGAAAACTTTTTCTGAAATCACAAATCTTCATAGAGTGGGAAACGCAGTTCCTGTCAGAGCCCACATTCTGGGTGCAGAAAGATCACCACATTGCATTCCAGTCTGCCCCCGCACCAGGCTCCAGCCCCGGCTGGCTCTTTAGGGCAGACTCAAAAACTATTTTTATGCTCTAAAGTGTAAGCATATTTTAAAATACAGTTTAATTTCCCAATTTAGTCCTAAGCTTGTTAACCAAATGACTTTCCACTTCATTTCCAGTGATCCAGAGTCCACCTGCTGAGCTACTGAAATTTGGTAAGAACGTAAGAGCCATATTCCTTTAACATTCAATATCAAAGTTCCCATGGTCAAGCACACAGCACCAGGTAACCTGTGCAAGAGAACAGCTGTATGGGGACTATTCCTGGTGCAAAAATGTGCCACCCCACTAAGAGGGCAAAGCTAAACTGCTTTATATAAGCCAGGTTCTCTCTCACCCTAATATTCAACAAAGAGATCCTCCCTAGTTTGCTTTGCCCCCCTTTAGGAGCAATACTACCTGGTTGCGGAGCTGCTGGCTACCAATAACCCCTTTATTTTGCTGAAATGCAGACATGAACTTTGATGTATTTGCCTCAGAATCAGGATGGCCTGAGCTAGCTTTTCTTCAGGAAAATCCACAAATAGTTCTCTTCTTTGCCAGACTGCTTCCCAGGCAGGTTTTGAGCAGAGTTAATTTGGCTCATCCCCACAAGCCTCCTTGGTGACAGTTATGCAACCAGACCCCTCCTATGTGGGGCATTTCATGCTGCTCAGACATGCATATGAGAAGAAGGATGTTTGTATTGTATTGATATCCTTCTGAGCATTCCTCTGCTTCTGTGCCCCACTCCTGCTGTCCCACAGAGTTGAATCCCTCCCTCCTGCCCCTTCTGTTATGTGCCTAATGTGACTTTTCTCCTCTGCCCTGTCAAGCCACCCTCCTGCAGAGCAGATGCTGTTAGAGCAGATGTAAAATGGTTCAGTAACACTCGCTAATATTAGTTTTGACACTAGCACAGAGAGGAAATAAATTCTTTTCTAGGGGAGAAGCACAAATTACTTAATGCAGCAGATCAGAGCAGCACCCGTGACAATGCTTGAAGAGAGCTGGTTTAATATCTCCCTGAATATAACACACACGAAGCAGAATAACTCTTCCCCACCCACAGCCAGAGTAAAGGCTGCCCCGACTTGTCCTGCACAACCTGTGGTTATTTTCCTCCAGCCTTACAGGACTCTGGTTATTAATCTAGAATCTGCTTATTAGTCCATAAAAAGGTTGCCTCTGAGAGCCTTATCTGGGAGTAGACTTGCTTCACAGGATGGACTTTTCCATGGCTGTGTCACGGGAATGAGTTAACGAAACACAGTATCCCGTGGAAGGAGGGGGTCTGGGCACCCCCCTCACCGGTTCTTTGGGTTTCG
>VWZI01015187.1:197597-257007 GCA_013396835.1 Psilopogon haemacephalus | reverse complement strand
ACCCTTCACCCCCTACCAAACCTTTTAACAGTAGAGGGAGGAGAGAGCCCAGGAATTGGATTAATTTCTGGGGTGCTCCGTCATTCTATGCCGGGACAGGCTGTTACACCAGGTTCTAGTAACAATGAAGAGGTAGCCAAGGCATCTTGAGATGGGATGGATGCTTGCTGATGTTTAGGCAGGCACAGGTCACAGGACGTGAAGTGGTATGGCAAGTGCTCAAGCATGACCAGTCCCCTCCATTTATGCCTTTGGCAAAAGGCATGCAAGTCTGGTTGATTATGGGGTAGAGAAGAAGGTTTTGCAGTGGATAGTGAAGCTGGGTGGAGTATCAGTATGCTCCTCCTAGGTAAAAAAAAAAAAAAAAGAGTTGCTCAAGGCTACATGGCTTGATTGTCAACCAAATCCCCCTTCTGCTCTGTAGCATGAGGCCTTCAGCTCTAAAACCTGTTTTGCCAACAGCTCTGGCTAGAGTCCAGACTTCAGAGTGATGCAGGGCCAGAGCTGTTGCAGAGTTCAGGGAATCCAAGATTCCTCTGCCTGTAGGTGTGTTCCAGCCTCTACTTCCCCGGCACATCTCCTCCCTGGAGAAATGGATTTACTCTACCCTTGTGGTAAACCAGGTTTTCTGTGTGTACCAGTCCTGGTAGGTGATTTTTACCTCCCTCTGAAATCTCAGGTACAAGAGGAATCTGACATGAATGGGGTGACCTAATATGCAGATTATTATGTTCCTGACCTGGAAACTCCTCTCATTTCTCCTTTGTTCTGCTAGTGGGATGAAAGCACTGAAAAAAAAAAAAAATCAGCAAAGTCAGTACCAGCTACCCTGGTGGGAAATACCTTCAAAGAGTCCCTTTTACTAATGCTGCGAGGCTGAACACAGCTCATGAAATAAGGAAATTTGGCTGAATTCAGGACCTGCACCCAGTGACACCACTAGTAATTGGCCCATTGCCCCTCTGACTAGCTCTAATGGAAATCTTTGATGGTTGTAGTAGTGTTGATCTGTTAATCACTGGAGCACTCAGTGGCCTTGATTGGTAGCTGATTCTGTGGACAATTTCTGTTCAGGTTATGGATCAACACTGCATGTGCACATAGAGTATTATATTTGAACAGAAAGAAAATAATTAATTCAGCACAAAGAAGCAAGAAACTAAACTGTTTAGATAACCTTGGGCCTTTTCTGCTGAGAAAAAATCAATACTGTTAGAAGCTCAGAAACTACCTAGATTACCAGCAAGTCAGGCTGCAAAGCTATAGAGAGCCCAAAGTAAATGACCAAAGCTAGTTCAGTTTTTTTTTTTGCTTGTATTAACTTTTTAAAATTTCATTTTATTTAATTTATAATAATTCTAAGTATTTCTGTGTAGCTCACACCTATTTTTTAAGTTTCCTTTGCCTGTAAATTTCAGTATTTTATTTAATATTTTATACAGAATCTTTGTTAACAGTCCCCTGTATTTTGAATGCGACAGCCCTGAGAGTTCCCATCCCTTTGATGATATCTGTCAGCTTCCAGAAAAGCTGGCACAGAAAAGATTGTGTCAACTTACAGGTTTCCAGCGTGGGGAGTTTATTCTCTGCATTCCGTTCACATATTTGATGTCCTTACCCGGACAGCCAACATGGGTGCTAATTAGCAGCTACACTGCTCCTGGCAGGTTGTGTGAGCACCCATCAAGTAGTACCTGACATGAATTTAATTCGCTTCACAGATTGACTGCTTTGTTATTTGCGTTTCAATAACACCATCAGGTCCCAGCTAGTGGTGGGACCCTAGCACACACAAGAGAAAGCAGTCCCAGAAGTGTGGGAAAGGTAATTAGGTGTGAGAGCATTAACTGGCCTCAATAACTATGACCATCCTCACCTGAGAGCTACATCCACACCCTTAGTTTGGGCCCAAGGACTCTATTTAAGCTCAGGCTACAGACTGCAGCATTTTCTCAGGGTGTGGTGTAGATATATCTGTTCTGAGCTCTGGTGTAGGGCTTGGTTTGTGCATAGGCTTTGCCCTACGCTGCAGATGCTTTGTCTTCAGCCCTGTTTCACAAGTGGACCTCTGACCCGTGCTTCAGCCCTGTGTCTGGCTCCTTTTGTTCCTTTGTGGATGCCTTGGATGACCCCTGGACCTTGCTTTATCTGGGATTGATGGCAGAGCCTGTTGGTCTTGTGATCTTCCTCAGATGTCAGCTTGCCTTCTGTTGTAGAGCAGCCCTGCCTTTGCTACTCACTGGAATCAAGACAGAGTGGAGGAAGGAATGACTATATTAACAGTGAATTCTGGAGGACCTGCCATTAAGGAGTGATGGAGCTAGGATAAAAGCCCATCCTTCAATGAGAAATAAATTATTCATCAGTGTTCATTCCACAGGATGGACAAGAGGAAATTATGGGACTGCCTACGTCTTCCTCATCCCTCAGGTAAGCATCTAAGGAGAACAATGAGTATTCATATTTACCTCTTACTCCAACAGTCAGCAGGGATGCTAGCAGAACAGGTAGCCAGGGACAGATCAAGGCTATGTTTGCCATGAATCCATCTTTGTTTCTTCTCTACTGAGGCAGGGGCTACAGTCCCTTTCACAGAGAGTCCCAGGTAGGAGCTCTAAAACATGACCATAACGGCCATCTCTGGACATATCTAGAGACACTTTTGGAGTTGCTGTTATGATAATTAACAATATTAATAATTTATATTAACTTTTTATTATTAATATTCAAAAAATTGGGAAAATTACCTGAAATTCTTTGGGTGTTCAGTTGACAAGAAGCAATTAGGCAAAGGTTACTTATAAACACAGAATTAAAGAGTTTAAACAGTCAGAACTTGGGGAATAGGAATCTGATAACAGGATAAATTCTAACCGCGCCTATGGAATACTACTCACTGCTGTGATAGATAAGAAGCTTCCTGGTAGAGAACGAAGAGGAAAGGTTTGCCTTACCACTGGCTTTTGGGGCAAAACTGCAATGCACACTGGAAACACTTGGCTGCTGTGAAAGAGCTGCGAATAGACCTCTGATCCTGGTGAAAAGCAGCAGTAAAAGGGCACAACAGCTCTAAATCACCCTCTTAAATACACTATTTTGAAAGGTGAGACTGGCCAATAGGCACTAGCATCCATTGTTTTGGTCAATGAATTCAAAGTTCTGTGCCTAGGTGTCTACCCTGGCACTTGAGGGGTAGCACAAGACACCTGACTTCATCATGTGCCAAGCAGTTAGCCTTCAGGGCCTTATTGAGCCAAAACCCTCCATTGTTCTGCTCACACCATCAACCCCGGTACCTTGTTACAGGAGGAGGAGAGCAGGGGTTTGAACTAATTTGGCAGGATTTATGCCCTACCAGGATGTGCAAAGAACAACTTGGAGTTCATTTGTTGTTCTGCCTGGCCTGAGAGGCAAGGCACGTTCTTCTGACTTCGGCACTGTTTATTCCTACCTGGTATAAGGTTGCACTGAGTTCTCTTCAGTAGTGTAACTTGGCTCTTAAGTGCGTGATGACATTCAGAAATAATTTTGATTAAAAGATAAGTAACAAGACCTGAGCAAAGAGTGAAGTAAGAAACAAAATATTCTAATTTTTGGAGGCAGCTTGTTTCCTGTGTGATTTAAAGCTTATGTTGCAGAGAAATTATGCCACTTGCTGCAAAGTTTGTTTCTATTTTTATTTTTTATCTTGCAAAATGACTAAAAGCAGTATTTGCTACAAGAAGTATATACTGTAGACACTGAAGAGTCAGGAAGTGGTGAAATTGCCTCCCTTTGCGTACTTTATATGTCAGCTACCTGTCCTTGTTAGCCTTGCAGCATATCAGAGACTGTAGCAGACTGTATGCTTCAGACATACGGAGAGCCAGCTGGGGTCCCCCATGAGGCAGTGACTTTCTTCAATGCTGCTGAGCCATCTATATCCCCCAGCATGAATAGCATGTTTGTGGAAGTCAAACGAGAGACCTCTTAACGAAGCTCAGAGGAGGGAGTTCAAATCCCTCACGAGAGTTTCTCACGCTTGTCCTACTCTGCTGGCAGCCTGGAAGTCTGCATCAGCCCAGGTGGAAATACTGTATGGAACAGCTTTGCATGCTGCAAGGATTAAAACTTTAGGAGTTTTTTTACTGAGCAGAAAACCCTAGGAATCTCCATAGAGATTAGGGATGTGCACACTGAGGTGTTGGATGACAATATAATCTATAAAACTCTCATCTTAAGAGGTTAAAGAATGAGGCTATGCTAAAGAGTGGGAGATTAATCGCTCCTCCTCCCCTTACCTCCCATTTACCTAGTGGATCATTAGGTCTCAGGAAGGTTTTAATTCTGCCTGTGCCATGGGTACATGAAAAAAAACTGACAGGAGTTTCACATGGCTGGTGACTAGGTCATGTTAAGATCTGTATCACAATCAACGCTCATTAGTCTGAAACAGCAGAGAAACAATGCATCCTTCTGGGAGATGGGGATATTTATCAACTTAGCCTTTTATGGGGGATTATCTTGTCAGCTGCACACACAGCTCTTGCCTTCTTCTACAAGAGCTACATGCATAAGCAAGAGACAAGGAAAACTGGTGTCCCTGAGTATCCCTCTCAGTTGAGTGATCATAGCTTTGTCCTAGGCTGCTTCTTTCAAGGAGGATTTCTATCACAGAGGCTTTACAGTGAGAATTTCAAAATTCATCAACTGAAGTGATTAGTGCTCAAATAATGTCTCAAGTGTAAAGCCCTGAGACTGGCTGGACCAGATTTACTCCAGTTTCAGCCTGCTTTGTGTCTGAAGTTATTTGCTGTCAAACTGTTAGGAACAGGACATTTGTGTACAGAGCAACAGATTGAGACTCATCACTGTAATATTTAGATATGAGTGTGAGGTGGTATTTTGAAATTTAATATAGTTTATTAAATTTGTTATTCAGAAACTTGCTACTAACCAGTACTTTTAATAACAATCAGTTCTTTGGATGGTCATGAAAACTTTATACAGAGGGAGATAAACAGGGATCTGGAATAGTTAATAAACATAACTAGCAACAATATAACAAATATTAAACTTGAAACTGGAAAGAGACTCTGAATTTCTTTGTACCTCTTGCCCGCCAGGTAAGCCAAGAGGCCCCTTTCTGCTGATAAGACAGAAAGTATTCAGATTCACTTAAGAATTTACAGAATTTACAACAGCAGAGCCCCTCGTGTTACTTGCTCATCTCCTTTTATCAATGCAAGCCTGAGACTAATGGGCTTTTGGACACAGAGTAGTCAATCAGAATTGCAGCTAGCCAAGCCTGACCACATAGGTGAAACCAGGGCTTTTGTTTTCCTTTCCCATGATTGTTTCCCCCAGCACAAAAGAGAGGGAGCAGGGGAACATGTCTGGGCAAGGCAGGATATGTTCAGGCCTATTTAGATCCACCACATCACTCACCCTCAACCATACTGCTACTGTACTAACTTAGTGTGCTGGTTTGAGGTTAATTGGAATATTTTAATAAGATAAATTAGGTTATAGGCTGTGGAAAGAAAATGGTGATGTCTACTTTGCTCATAGGTATACTGTGATGTACTAAAGCAAGGACACAAACATAGATGAGATGGAGTCACTCTGGTCTGACATCTGGCTGTTGGTCTCCCCCCCTCCTTGGCTTCTAGCTGAATCTGTGTAACCCAACTAATCAATTCTGCTTCTAAACTCCCTGTCTGATCTTCCCTGTTTACTTTGCGTGTAAGGTAGATACTGGCATAAGATTAGAGGGTGGGGGGAAGGTGGAAGGCTGTTTGGAAACCGCTCTTGGGGACTCTGATCTCTGGGAAGGGTGTTGTGTTTCTGTATTACCTTTAACTTGTATATTTCTGTACATAGCTGTAAATATCTGCTTGATATATTGTAAATATCTGCTTGTATATTGTGATAAGCTGTGAACATAAAGCTTCATTGCTTAACTTCCAGCTGGCTGATCTAGTCTGGGTGAATTCAAATGTTTGTGTGGGAAATGTAACTCCCAAACCATCGCATTTAGGAATATGTAATCCTCATATAATGTATCTAGTGTGTAAACTGTGAATCGTTAACCATGTAAAGAATAAGAAACTGTAACTGTGGGCTTGAGAAAGAAGAGGTTGAAAAGAGCAAAACAGTTTAGACAGACTCTGCAGTCAGTTTGTTTTGTCACCCATATCAGACAGTCTAGAGATCATGCACAAAGAAGTTCAGCTAAAGGACATAGGAAGGAAGAGAATGGACACCCCAAATGACTACCAGGAGACACAAACACACACCACACAGTGTATAACAAGTATGAATGCAGAAGACTTACATATGCAACAAATTTCATTAACCAATATGAATATGTTAACTACTTAAAAAATGATGGTTATGTATGGGATGTAGCATCTACTTTCTGAATTGTATTGGGTTTGGCACACCTGTGTGGAGATATCACCTTTGTGTCTGGTACTGAAATAAAGAAATCCCTGCTTCCTAGCACCTCCTTTGTCTTAGAGAGGTTTTTTACCATATTTAGTAACAATATACTGAACAAATCTTGATTATTTTTTCCTTTTTAATGGAAAATGCTCTTGAGAAGCTGGGTTTTGCTGAGAAAAGGTTGGGTGTTGTCTGGTCTTTTTGGGCCAATAATGGAATTCTTGAATGCTGGTACTTCAGTTGATAATTTGTGGAGAGCACAGGGACAACAATATGGGATTTAGATGATCAGCTCAACTGAACTAAAAATCAAGAGGAGGGTGGAAATGGATTTAGCTTAAATGTTTGAACTGAGATAAAACTGAACTTTCCTACTTGCAAGTTTACATTCTTTAAAAAGCAATCAATTAAAGCCTCTTTCTTACCCAGTGTATTTTTTAAAAAACCCCCCCCCTCCCCCCCCCCAAAAAAAAAAGCCTTATTTTACTGCTTATATTTTGTTTTTGTTTTACTGATCAGCAAAGTTAGAACTAGCTCAGAAATTACAAATCTTTAAAAGTAGTTTTCTAGTGACTGTGACGGTCTCTTGCAAAAATACAAAAAGGAATGAATCTAATTTTTTTTCCTTCCCACTTACCAAACCAGGCACCAAAACTCAGCAAAATTCTTTTGCAGATTAGATTAGCAAGCAGTACTATTTCATTCTGCTTCCTACCACAGCAGTCCTACTGGTAACTGCTTCTGGGGGTGGCGGAGGGAGGTGCAGTGAATTTTAAACACTCCATCTTCTTTCTATGAAAAATACTGTTGAAGTGTATTACAAGTTATCAAGTTCACAAAAAATATTCACTCTGGAGTTATGGTATTTTATGCTAACTTTTGGCTTAGAATAAACTTTTATAGTTGGGAGATTAATTCCTGGATATAGGATCTTTGTAATAGAAGACATAGCTGACTTTACAGGGTCAGGAGGAGCAATGGTCTAGTACAATTTATAGCCTACTCAACTTGGATTTACACTTCATCAGAGTACAGTATCAGGAGTGATGTTACATTGACAGTCATTCCTTTTTTCAGTTTGCTGTGTTAAAACTATACATTATATAGTCCTAAAGCAGAGCTACTGTTTTCTTAATGGGAGAACAAGGATAGGTTGTGTTTCCCAGAAGTGTTTTTACAAGCACAGCCTTTGCAACAGCAAGAGCTCAGATACTCCCAAGCCCGTTCAAAACCAGCAGCATTGAAAATAAATCCTCTGATTTTAATCTATTAGACACCAGAAACAGGAAAATCAAAGGCTGAGATCTCTTGAGACAGGCCAAACTATGGGAGCTCTGAAAGATGCTGGGAGGGGAAAGTGTTTTAAAGCCTGGAGATAGGCCATTTACCAGGCATGGGAATGAGGTCAGTGAGCCTGGAAAGAGCTCCTAGAAAGCCCTGGTCCAATGCTCTGCTCAAAGTAGGGCCAGCAGAAGGGATAGTCACTTCATTATTCAAACAGGCAAAGATTTTTTAGTTCTGCTGAACTGGAAGAGTATAGCATTTGTACAGTGCTCGAATCAACCAGTTCAGTGACAGCTGTGTCATCCAAATGTGATCCAAAGATAAAGTTTCTATTCAGGTGACATGTGCATGTAACATTGAAGATGTTTAAGCTTTCTCCTGTCCCCTTGCAGTCCTCATCCCTTTTATTTTTACTTTAATAGCAGAACAGAAATGAACAACTGCTTGAAGGTATTTAACTATAAAAAGTACTTTGTTTTGAAACCCTGTGTGGTGTGCATGAACTTTTTTGAGGAAAAACTGTTTGTATCCAGTCTGACAGCTTGTCCAGTGTAAGATCATTGAGATCAGAAAGCTTTTTTTCTTTCTGTGCTTATACAGAGACTGATATGGAGAGGAAGGGTTCAAGGAGTTACCAGGCATTACTGGAAATCAAATAATGATACCAAGAGTGCCTTCCAGTAATTTTCCAGAAACTAATTTGTGATTACTGACTAGAAGAAAATCATGTATGCTATTATTTCTACCTTTATTTTTTGGCTGCTGTGTATCTTAAAATCTGCAAGATTGAGAAAATACCATTCTCCATGCACCATTTTTTTTGTGGGTGTATAGATCACTTTCAGGCTTCTGACTGTGAGGGGAGGACAATATTGGTAATATCAACAAAGAAATCAATTCCAGGATGAGAATGAAGCTTTCCAGTGTTTTGGTTTTTGCTCATTATTGCAGTATCATTAACTACTTAGTTGCTGGCATTCTGTGCCCTCAGCAGTGTTAGCAGGAAACCAATAACATTTAAATTTATTTAAATACGTTTGACTAATTAGCTCCTGGCTCCAAGGAATGCTGTGAACTACTGATGAACCCCAGCTGAGAAGTAATGCTTGTAATTTCATGCTTTTGGGCAGGTTCAGTGATGTTTCCTAATGGTGCTCCTGGCCTTGAAGGTGCTGGGTAATCCATGTACTGAAAAGAGCACTGATGTTGGTGTCTGCGAGAGGAGGTAAGTGAATGGAAGCACTGAAGGGACAAGTCTGTGGCAAGAAAAAGAAACTGAAAATATACTACTGTTAATGTGCTATTATGTGCCAGTGTGTACCAGAAGGCATGTACTGGATGTGACTTGGCTGCATGCAAGGATCAATAGAGCTATTCGGGAGGGGATTCAATTTGCTGTGTCCTAGCTGTGTGGTCAGTGAGATTTGACTGTGAAACTTGCAAGCTCTGTTCAACAAACATTGAAGTTTTCTGATTTGCAAAAGAAAGCCCAAGCTGGTCTTCATAAGTCCCTGAATTACAGCTTTCTGTCCATACAAAGTATTTCACAGGAAGAATATTATCTGGCATTTGGGCATTTCTGAATTCTACAGGTTATGCATAGGCATGTTTTCAAAGATTTTTTTTTATAAGAATTTTCTGAGTCTCCTAAGCATTAATTGCAGGGAAAGTGAGTATCATAATAGGGTAGGACAGAAGTTTCTCCTGGCTCCCTGTAATAAATTGGTCATAAAATAAATATGAGAAGGAATCTCTGTATCTGTGATACTATCTAGTAAGCTGGATGCTGAAGGGCATACTAGAAGCCCTAAACTTCTTTGTCAGTGTCTCTTACTTTGATGCTTTCCTTTCCCATGTATACTCTGCTTCCAGTCTGACTTCTTACCATGTCCTCTGTGTATGTGTATTTTGTCACTCCGTGATAATCCTGGAGGCATCAAGGAGTTATCAGCATGAAAATAAAAGGTAGGGTGGGTGATTATAAAATTTGTGGAAGACAGGATGACAGGGTGAATCTCAGGTAGGATGGGTTTTTTCTCCTCCTGTAATACTGGGGAATTCAGAACTCTAAATTAGGGTAGAGGTTCTCGGTGTTTTCACACATCAATTTTTCATTGGTCTTGCATCAATCATTCACTGGCTTGTGCAAATAACTTCTCCCAAACAATATTTTCCCATCAGAATTGGACAATATAATCAGCAAACCTGTTAGAATATTTCATTGTTGCCAGATTGTGGTGTTTGCGCGTTTCCAGAAGGACATTGCTATTTGTTTGTGTTTCCTACTCTAATGAGGCTGGGAAGCCAAGTTAAAGTCAGATAGTGAATGGGGCTGTGTCCCAGGAAGCCTTTTTTTTCCCCTGCAGTCTATGCAGGAAGGAACTGTAAACAGGGAGCACTTTTTCACTACTTTTTGACTCCAGTCCAGTCAGGTTCAACCCAGTTGCTGTTGACAGTAGCTGAAGAAATGTCAAGGTCATCCTCAATAGACAGTCAATCAACAGATAGTTATAGGAGCCCTTACAGATGTGGTATATCACAGTCTTGTGTTCATCTGAAAAACATTCAAACCCTTCTGCCTGCTCCCTTGGAAGTCTGCGGGATTCACTAGAGTGGAGAGGAGATCCTGAGGCTTTGGTAACGGAGTTGTCATTGTCAGACTTGATGCCTAAAACTAATGAGCTATTTAGCATGACTTACACACTTAGATTAATTTGACTAACTATTCCTTCAGAAAAGTTTTCATCCCTAGGTTACACTTCAAGCAGCTACTAGATGACTTGTTTTCTGAAGGTGTTATTGAAATCTCTTTATGCATAACCCTCAGGATAACACATCTGTCTGAATCTAGGTCGTCCTAGATGAAAAAGGCTTATCTAAGAAGCAAAGTGTAGGACTGAGGGGATGACTGGTAAAAACCTGTGTCCTATGCAATAGCCTCTGGAATGGTTTGACCAGCTTTGGGAAACTGCAGTATGTTGGCTGATCTGAGTACTTGAAGGAAAGAACTATACAGAAAGCACATCATGAGTACAATAAAGAGTAAATACCTGCAAAATTTGGCTTATTTATGCTTCGCTTGGACAAAATAGTGTTTGCTTGCTTCTTGGTGAAAAGAATGTGATATTTGTAGTGGGAGCACATCTCAGATAAAGAGATCAGTGAGGTTTTTATTCCTAGTAATGCAGCAATGATTGTTAGTTTCTGTGATGGCAAATAGCTTGTGCAGGAGCAGTGTGATAATTTGATCCAGGTCTGTTTAAAAGTGCATGGATAGATTAAAACTACAAATTCACACCATGTTCCTGTGGTCTCAGATTTCCTCCTCAATTTACAATAGCTCCTGCATGTGTATATTGAACTTTGTGTCTTTGTGCTCTCTCATCATGTTTCTTCAGTTCTATGCTCTTAGAGTAGAAAATGCTTTGAAATAAATTCCTGAAACATAGTTCAGTTTATGGGTCATAAAGGGTTCTGGGAAACCATTTTGTATAGAAAGTATGATATAAATATAGGCAGCATATTTATTCCCTCTTCTTAGCTTCAAAATTATACTATTAGGCTGGCAAACCTGTCACATGTAACTTAGTGTGCAGAAGGTCTACCTGCCAAAAGGCACTTAAGTAGATGCTTAAAATTAAGCAAGTGATTTGATCCTGTCTCATGCAGTTTTTACATGCAGGCATAAGTTTTACTGAAGTCAAGGAAAGCGCATTAAAGTTAAGCATATGCTAAGCACTTTGTTAAATCAAGGCCTAACTCTACTTATTTTCACATCCACTCCTAATTCTGAAAAACAAGTATGCTAAAAGAGGCAGTGACATCTCAACTTCTGCCCTGATTAAATGTTAAAAAATCATGAATCCTAAAGCAATTGCATTGCCACCATACTTCTTTCCTTCTATGATTAATCTAGAGTTTGATATGGCTTTCTATAGGATTAATATCTTAAGAGCAAGGTAATAGGTAGTATGACATTTAATCTATTTGATTAAAATCCATACTAAAAATGTCCCATAAATAAAAGAAACAATTGAGGCGATCATAAATTATCTTCATTGTTGCAAAGTGATGGATTTAGTGGCTACAGAGGGTAAAAATCTCACGAGCTCATTAAAAGCTCTAAGATTTTTTTTCTTTCACAGACCTAAAAGATGTTGTGGCCTACGGCAGCTTTTCTCACATTGCTTTCATTTAATCAGCTGGGGAAAAAAAAAAAGATGGGTGGGAACAGAAGATTATATATATGTGCCCATTTAATTTTTCACTAGAGATGACCAGATCCAAATAGGGATCTCTTGCTTCAAGTTTTGTCTTTGGTGCCTCCTATGAGTTCAGCATTATGTGCCTAATGAAGAAGGTCTTTTTTTTTTTTTCTTTTCAGTTAATAGCCAAGATTAAACTGTTTCACAATCTGAGTTGTCTTGTTTCTGCCATTGACCTCCATTGTGACCTTGGATGAGTCCCAGAAGATCTAATTTTCAACAGCTCAGCATCCACCATCAAAGCCAGCTCAATGTATCAGCCCCAACCACAGTGACAAATTAAGGTTTGGATGGGGTCCAGTGGACTGAGTGGACTCTTCTGTGTATTTGCCCAAAAGCATCATTAAGGAGATGCTTATCTGACACAATGAAGATCTGCATGCAGGAGATAAAGCCTTAAAAGGTTTGGGATCTATTGTGATACTGAGATTCATCCAGAGGATGCATTTCTCCCTTTGCAAGATATAGTAAAAGTTTGTTCCCAAGAACAAGGGCTTCACTTAGTATAATAAAGAACCATTTTTCCCATTCAATTAGAAAACTCTTTTTACTACAAGCATTAACTTTTAACTTCTCAACCTGCTAGAGTTGAACAGAAAAGTGACAAAAGGGCACTAAAGTGGACAAGACTTTAATCCAAGTTATTGGGAGTTTCAAGAGCTTTCATTAGTGCTTTCCTGCCTTCTGAAATCTGTGCTATCCCTTTGAGTCCTTACAACTCCATGAAAATCACCCTTCAACAAGGACAACACAGATGCACATGCTGCAGCACTTAGACTCTTGCACTGTGCCTCTGCTGAGCTTCATGGTCGACAAGATTAGGAATGGATGAGAGGCTGCTATGCTGTCTGACAGCACTAAAAAAAAAAGAGAGGGGGAGAGGGGCTTTTTCTGTTTGAAAAAAAAAAAAAAAAAAAAAAAAAAAAAACAAAAAAAAAAACCAACCTTGCTCATGTGATTAAGGATTCAAATGAAAGGCTTTCTGTTAATATGCATTTTTTAATCTAAAAGGCTGCCAGCAGAGAAGCCCCCCGTAGTGCAGTTTGTAGGATCTTGTAAGAGTTTAGAGAGATTAAGTTCATGTAATTTCCTTGAGAAGCATCTGCACAACCACAATGTGGTTTTGCTGCAAGTTTCACCAGAGTGCATTTTAGTCTTAAACTTTGTTGAAGTAGCCATGAAAATGACAGGGCAGGCAGTGTCAGGAGCACAAGGCTTCCTGATGGAGAAATATGGTGGGAAGCCTTAATTGTAGGTGACGTGGGTGTTCTGCAAGGCTGAGTCTCAAGTGATTTTGCTGTAGGTCTTTGCCATCGGTAGAAGGTACAGAGCTCCTACTTAAGAAAGAGAAAAAAGAAAAAACACTGATCAAGAAATGTCTTTCATTACTAAACTGAGGAGCTGGCTACAGTCTCTTAAGTTTTGCTATTTTGAAATAGTGGCTCAGGACTGTGTCAAACACCTGCTGATGAAGATCTAATAATACTTTGGGTGGATTAATAGTCAGTGCATCCCAAGGGGGACAAAAAGGGAGGAAAATCACATCTTAGTTTCACTGTGCTCTATTTCTTAATTTCTTTTCTTTGTGTATTATCATGTTGTTTATCACAAACTGGGTCTGTGCAACCTCAAATTACTGAAGAATCCTCTCAGTAAACTTCTTGATATATTGATTCCTTGTACAGCCCTTGCCAAATACTTCTTTCATCACCTCTGTAGGTCAGTCAGGCTGAAGGTGGGGATGGAGAAGTATTTTGCATTGGGTATGTTAAATCTGTTTTAGCTGTTCTTGAAACTGAAGCAATGTATGTAATATAGACAAAGCAATCTATGTAATCTAGGATGTCTGTTTTATTAGTGTCTTCACTCTGGTTACTTGCAGCAATGATTTTAAAAGTCCTAACATCCAGGGCTTTTTGAAATGATCCAGATTATATGAAATACCCATGTGGGCCTGGTGGACATGACATAGGGCTACCCAGTCCCTTCAGAAATGGCATGTGGAGACCAGAGGGGTAAAGTTCAGACAGGTTCCTACTATCTGCAGTAAGAGTTCAAGACACCTAGTGCACATCTAGACACTTGCATGTAGGTGCCAAATGTGTCTCAATCTGCAAAGCTGAACCACCCCTCCTCAGCAGTAAAACCCATCAATCCCACCTGCACTATTGCAAACGCCTTGAAGAGCTCCTTGTAGACCCTGAGCTCTGAGACCACTAATATTCCTGGGTAATTTGTAAAACTGATTATGCAGGGAAAATTGTTTCATTGAATTGTGGGAAGAAAACTCTTAATTTTGAAAATTTGTTTTGTTTTGGCTTACTGTGACTTACTACCTCAAAATACAAATTTAGAAGTTTCACAAAATCACAGAATGACAGAAAAATTCAGGTTAGAAAAGACCCTCAAGATCACAAATTCCAACTGATAACCCCACACTACAAGGGTCACCCACGATTTCCATACAGGAAATCTTTTAGGTTTTCACACAAAAAGTAAGTATATTTCACTAAAACTGGATTTGACTCAAAACTCTATTTTCCACTGGGGAGGAAAGTCAGACTTTTTTCCACATCACCTTTGTCGTTCAGGCTAATTGTCCTCCAGGCAAGAACTAGTACAATTAGGAGAATCTGATGGCTACCAGGATAATTTTGGAAGTCTGTGACCTGACATGAAGAATTATTAATTTGCACTATCCTTTGACAAAGGAAATATGTTGTGCACAAAGGGAGAAGCAGCTTGGCATCTGAGGTCAATGGACCAATGCTTCCACAGTGTAGAGATGGGGTAGGCTTAGATGTGTAGAGCAAATGAAACAATTTCTTTAACAGGGATTCTGCCTTGTCATTATTGAAGCCAAGGGAATTCTCCCATTGATTTCAGTGTGTTCTGATTTATAAGGAAAGTATCCACACCAGGTAAAGTGCAGTTTCTTGCTTCAGATCACAGTAAAACACGTCTGACTACTGTATCATTTATTTTGAAGGTGTTGTGGTTTGGGAGTGTTGTCGTCCCCTCCCTCCCTTCCACTAGATTAACCAGAATAACTCAGCCAGCTAGAAGCTAAAGAATGAATCTATATTTGCAATGTGTCCAAATAGACAAGCATATATACAAAACACATACTAATATTTACCATTATAAACAAGTTAAAAGTAATACAGAGATCCAGAATCCCTCCTGAACAGCCAGACTGCCCAAAAGGGCTCCCAACCAACACCCCCCCATCCCCCTTCCCTTTTCCTCTCTCTCAGAAATAACCAGATAAATCTCTGTACAGATCACATGAAAAATCTGCAGAGGTCTGAGGTGAGGTGTGAAAAGCTGACATGCAGGTAAGAGGAGATGGGTAGATCAGGTTACATAGGTTCTATGGAAAGGAGTTAAGGCAAGATGCAACCAGACAGACTGATAAAGAAGTGATGAGTGCATTATCTTATATTTTGAATACTTATGTGTCTCAGCAGAGCAAATGAGTGAAATAGGCATCACTATTATTTTTCTCTTTTCACAGCCAATGATCTAATTTATCTCATTAAAATATTCCAATTAGCATCAAACCAGCATAGAGGGTAATAGTTTAGAATGGAGTGAGCTGGAACAAAAAGAAACTTTATGTAATTAAGCCCTGCTATTTTGTTGTAATTAATTATTTTGCCTTTGTTCTGGTTCCTTTTCTCAACATAGAACACTTCACCATTCATGGGTAATCACAATTTGTGGCTGTGAAAGAGTCCATACAGCAAACGCAGCATGCTTTTTCCATTCCTGACTTTCACCCTCCCCTTGCACCTTTTATATCTCATGACACACGCCCAGTTTTAACAAAGTTTGTGTGGACAAGTATTTACAGGAGTTTTATTGTTTACCCTCATTCTGTACTTCTTCTAAGCCTCATGCTCAAGAGATGCTGAAAGCATCAGCATTCACTAACATAAGTGGCAAATAAATTCTCAACATCACATAGGCCTCAGCCACCTTTTTTGCTGAAGTTTTGCTCTTGTGCCTTATTTCATCCACTGAAACTTATGCAGCCCCAAGGACTATCACCAGGGTTACCCTGAGAGCGAGAGCTAGCACTTTAGCCTGTGGAGTTTGTGTTGGTATTTAGGGTTGATTTAGAGGTTATTCTCTGTGGGGTTTTAGGATTGTTTGTTCTGTGGGTTTTTTTTTTTTCCTTCTCCCTTAAGCATTACATAAGTATATCTCCATGTCATGAGATAAGTTGAATCTGCTGATGACATTCAATACCAGACTGCCATCACACCAGCTTCAAAATTGAAGTGCCGGCAGGAGCATAATGTGGCAGGACTTGAAGTTCAGATTGTAACATGAGATGCCTCAGGTTAGGGATGGGAGGAGGTTGCTGGCTTCTGCTATGGCTTCTGTATTTTGCTGTGTTTTTCTGCAAATAGGCTACAGCAATTGTGCTTTGTATCATTTCCAGTATCCATTTTCTGTATCTGAGCTCTTTATCTTAATGCAGAACGTATTTTGTGTTACTTCCCTTCTCATCTGTGTGGGGAGAAAGGGGGATTTGTGAGAGGGGGCTTTGTTAACCCAGGACTTTCAGGTTTGCTTGACTTGTTCTAAGAATAAATCTGCATATTTAAAGGCTTTTTAGAAGAAAAGGCAAATAATGTAGTTGTAACAGATTTAGAAAATGGGATGTAGAACAAAAATCAGAGCAGGTTCTGACATTTTTGGCAGTGTCCTGCTTGAGCTGGAGGCTTGAAGAATGGGTGAAAGCTCCACATGTACTGAAACACACACCAGGCAGCAACTGAGTAGAACTGATAATTCAAAAGAGGGATTGAGCTAGAGAGAAAAGGATTTACAGGGCATGTTTTAGCACACCAGGACATAGGATTTGATGGCAACCTAGGATTGACCAAATCAGCATATACAGCCTTGAGGACAAATGTAGTATTTCTGCATGTATTTGCAAATACCCTGTAGCAGTAGGATCCAGTCACAGCCAANTTTTTTTTTTTTTTTTTTTTTTTTTTTTTTTTTTTTTTTAGGGTTGACAATAAATACTGATAATATATGGTGTTTTTCTGTCAAGATGAGAATTATTGGTACTGGACTCTTTGTCTATGAGAGAACAAAAGTAACACAACCTGACTGGCTCAGCCATTCACACATGATGAGCCTGAGCTTTCAATGCTTCTGACCCCACTTTTGTTCAGGCTTTCTTTAAGCTACCAAGTTTGTATGAAAAATAGGTTTGAGCAGATCTCTTCACTGCTGTGGAACCCATGAGCAAAAGTAGGGCAAAATATATGAAATAGATTATTCATTCTGAGTTATTTACTCAGGTTTACTTATTTGTTCTCATTTACTACTTTTATACTTAAACTAGATCATTCATCTTCTCTTTCTTACAAAATATTTCAAATGCTTTTTTAATCACTTTGCATATACCAAATACTGTTAGATTCTACCATCATGATGCTGTTTGCAAATCCTATGAATAGTATTGTATAGATTGAAGTTAAAAAAAAAAACAACTCATTAGCTTTAACTCCATTAATCACAGTCAATAACATTAATGAAGTATATTTTAGCATCACTGTCAAATTTAGGGCTCATTTATCTCATTACAGTACTCTTCAAATTTATCCCCCAGCACTATCAAATTTTGAGGTCAACATTTTCCTATGAATTCTTGAAAGGTAAATTTAAAAAGGTTTGGATGCATTTTGAAAGTTTTTGATTCTGATAGTAAAAGAGCCTAAGAATCAGAAAAGGAGGAGGAATGGAATTTGAAAAGGAAAGTAAACATCTACTTTTGTGCTTCTGTTGCTATACTCGAGCCTCCATTTTATAGAGGTGTCATCTGAGTACTGATGGTTCAAATGCCAAACAGGGCTTAGCCATCAGGGATTCAAGTCTCACATAAAGATGTTGACTTGAAGATTTAAACACTTTTCCAACATGCAGCTTTGGTCATCTCCAATGCACACAGACTTTACCTTAGTTTGCTCTGAAGACTATCTCAGATATATTTATGGACTAGATTGCCACACGTTGGGGGCTGAAGGAAGATGATATTAGACTAATGCATTAATCTATTTATATACTTCACTGATACAATTATATTAAGGAGATACTGTATTATGGAGGCCTGACATGATAAAGTTAATTCTATATGGAGCTACAGAAAGATGAAAAGTTTTTAATTTAAAATTAGTTGGTTGGGGTTTTTTTTGTACCAGTGTTAACAGCTTAACTGTATAACATTTATACCTGCCCTGCTTGCACATATATCACATTTCTTGAGCATTTTAAAATTTAAAATAAGATCTCTAATGTTACACTGTTTTCTGCTTTTGATGCTATTTTTTAATTTCCATTTTTCTACCATTCCCGTTTTTGGCAAGGATTAAAATTGTCAGCATCTAAATTACCTCAAAAAAGATATGTCTTCCAATAAATCTTTGCAGCTACAAATAAGTGCTGTAAGAGTCAGATTTGCAGCTAGATTTGAAAAGTATTCACATTAACACATACCAACCTCCAGTATGAGGTACCCAAATCTTCCCCAAGTAAGACAGCCTTTCTGAGTTTTTCCCATTCCCAGTTTTTCCCATTCCCAAATCAGTTGCTTATTTCAAAGGAACCCATCTCCGATAGACATAGTTCCTGTATTTCAGTTCCCAGTCTTAAAATGTAAAGCATTAAATGTCTTTTGGGCTTGAAGTCAATTAATTTGAATTTGAAGAACAGAATTTTGAAGTATTTCCAGTGTGGCATCCCATCAGTCACACAGCCACTCCTCAGGCTTTGCAAAGTAAGACATTTCTGTTCTTACATAATTAGCCAGCAGTAAGACTCAGGAAAAGGCAGTGAAGAAACACTTCAGAGCTTTGAGTATTGACTTTGTACATCAATTCCCTTTAACCTGTTCTGTGGCTAACTTCCCAGATTTTTTTTTTTCTTGTGACAAATGCTGGGTATTAATCAAATGGGTCATAGTCTGATTGGACCATAAATACAGAAATCCCACCACTGAAGCTTTAAGGCACCCAGAGCTCTTCAAGAGGGAGCTGAAATTTTGCACAACACTATAGCATACTCTTCGCCTTCTCTTGCAACAAGATCAGAAAAGACTATTCCTGTATTTCCCCTATGCTGAAAGGAAGAGTTGTTTTTTCCTTCAGGAAATCCAGGTGTTTTAATCTCTGACACCAAACTCTTTTTGGAAGGAAGGAGAAGTAAGGCTGAGAAGCTATCAATGAAAGTCACTGCGGAATGACCTGGAATTGCTTTAGAATCATCAGTTTTGCCAGGTGTCAGAGACATTTCCTATGGCAGTCTGCTACATTGACCTGAATTTCTAAGGGAAGAGGCTACAAATGAGAGCAACTTCATTATTGCAATGCTTTATTGAAGTCTTTGAGGGCTAACTAAGAAGATATTTGCACTGACCTTTACAGCACTGGCCTGAGGCTCAAAACAACTTGGTAATATTCATTGCCAGTAAAGCTCTGCAGAGATCCTTCACACCGCAGCAGGTGGGAAGAATGCAGAATTTTACAGCAATGGCCTGAAAGGTTTCCAGGTACAATGCATCAGAGATTTGATGTGCACCAGTAATTGGGGGCTATTTTCAGACCTACTTGTACACTGTGCTCCTGCTCTGCTTAAGGGCCAAATTGCTACGTGCTGCAACAGTGACATCTGCTTAGTTAAACTTTAATGGCTGATATTGCAGGCCTTTGCCTTGTCTTGCTTAGCCTCTAGGACTTGGATAGACAATTTTATGTCAGGGAATGGAAGCATAAAGATAGTGACTGTGGGCATGTGGTCCCAGTTTCAGGCAGAAAGCAGAGACTCAACTTTAAAGTGTGCAGGGGAAGGAGAGAATCATACATAGAGATATGTCAGAGTAAAGTGTGACTAATTTTAGCCAAATACATATCATGAATCGAGTCCTGAAATTCTGGAGATATTTTAATATAAGATTGGATATTTTTATTTGCCGTCTGTCTCAACAGTTCTCTTAGCAAGCCTTGTGTTGAGCTGACATAAATGTCTGCTGCATCAGAGAGGATAGTCTTTTGAACCCATCGACAAGGTGATTTTGTGTTGGAAGTGCACCCCTTTCCTTAAGACAACAGCAAATTATTCTCCCTTTTTAGGTTGTCTCTGACAATTTTTCCAGAAGTGATGGTCAGCATAGTCTGAAGAATGTGGTTATTTTCTTTGCTAGTCAGAGCAGAGAAGTCCTGGTAACAGTATTAATTTTTATTTTATCCTGGGAAGTCNACAAAAAAAAAAAAAAAAAAAAAAAAAGAAACCTTTGCCATGCTTATAGGAAGGAAATGCAGAGGTGGATCTTGGAGTCCTGCTGCTGCAGATGTGAAAGTGGAAAATCCACTTGCTCTTTCTATTGGTGGAGCCAAAGTGAATCCTTGAGATGCAGAAATCAGATTAGATTGACCCTTCCCATGGCAAGAGATCAGAGTTCTACCACTGCTTTTACCTTCCAAATAAAGACCTCCTGTGCCTGTCCTTGAGGGATCTCCACTCTGAATCGCAACTGTCTCAAGAGCATGTGCTTTGGACAGTATTCCCACATTTGAAGTTGGTTTGCTGTTTCCAGACATTAAAAAAAAAAAAAAAATCACGAGTCATTTCTGGAAGCCAATTCCTGGTAGCTTACTTCCATTTGCATTTTGCTTTGTCTTTTAACTTTCAGGTTGTGGTTGGTTACGTTCCTACATCTTCTCTTTACAGCTGTGGAAAAAAATGAACTTGACCTATCTCATGACTCAAAACCCAGAACGTGAGTAGTGCCAGCTGAGATGGATCTCCAGTGTTTTCCCTCTCATTGTGGACTTGCTCAGGAACTTTCATTGCATCAGATACTTGCATTTGAGTTTTAGCTTGGAGAAAGTATGAACTTCTTGATGAACCCATTTCCATGAATAAGTCCCCTCCGTGGCACACATCAAGAAGAACAAACCAAAATGTGTACATTTTTATAACATCCATTGAAACAGTGTTGCTAGAGCTTTCTGTGCAAGGGGAAAAAGGAAAACAAAACACAGTCAAGGTCTTACACAGAAGCTATTACTGCTTTTTTTGAAAGATCGCAGTGATCCAAAACATCATTTCTGACAATCCCTGAAACACTTTTTGCAACAAGTAAGTGGAATACCTGAAGTGTCCATTTGTTGCTCAGCAATGGGCCTCCAGTTACTTAGCTAGACTCCACTGTTGCTACCTGCAGTAGTTTTCACTCTGCATATAGACAAACATTAGAAGGATATCACGTAGAAGAAGCATGCTATCTTTAGCTATAGCTTTCTTTAAAGCTAACCTATCAGCCACAAATGTTAGGAGGATGCCCTATTTCAGCATATGAGCCAGTCACATTAGCTTTGCGCAGGTCCAGCTTTGCAGAATTGAAGTAGTTTCAGATTAATTTTCATCTCTTTAATAAAAAGAAAACCCGAGTGTTACATGGGAGGCTCAAGAACTTAAAATTAGTTCATTGTACTTTGGATGGAGCAAATTTCAGATTCAGTATGAAGGTCCAATTACAGTAAAGATTGAAAAAGATTTGTCAACTTCACAATAAAACTTCCTGGATAAAAAAAATTTAGTCCCCTGCTAATACCTGCATTATATAATCCGTTACTCTTTTTTTTTTTTTTTTTTAATAAAGGGATTTACTTTAAAGGGAATTTTCATTTGGAAAAAAAAAATTAAAATAGATTAGGGCTTACTAAAAAAGGAAAAGACAGGATTGAAAGCTTTTCAGTGCTGGCACAGACAGGCAGATAAGCCTTGAAACAAGAAACATAACAGCCCCCATGATCTTCTGTGTGAAAGCAAGGTCACCAAAGAATTTGAGGAGAGCAAGGTGAGAGGATCAGTTACATGCCCAGCAGAAGCTAGGAGCTTCTGCTCCTTTTTTATATTAACTGGAGAGGAATACAAGAGGTAGTGTAGGAAAACACTGTCTGTAGTGATAAAGCATCCTCTAAACCTTGTAATTCTGTGCCTCCTGTGAAGTATGATGGAACTGTGGCAGAAGTACATGCCAGAGTTGATTGACATTTTCCAAAGGAAAGGTGCAAGCACAGGAATGAAAGGTTTTCCATCTTCTCCTGGTAGCTCAAGTGTCACGCAGACGTAAAGGTTACAGGGAGTAACAAGTCTCATTTCCCAGGGAGAGAGAATGCAGCACCATGACTCTTCACATATGGAAGTGGTAGTGAAGCAGTGGGTTAGGTAAACGCACAGGCTTCAAGATTAACAGCAACAACTGGGCTGACTTCCCTGCCATCACTGAGCCAGTTGCAGAAATTGCAGGCTGTTCCTATCTCTCAGTAAATCTGCAGAGATGTGCAAGGAAGACTATGCTCTGAAAAATGATGTACTCTGCGAACAGGAGCCCTTGTCACTGTGGAATGTGACATTGGGCTTCATGGTGCTTTGGTACCGCATCAAGACCAAGAATAGTATTGGCTTTTCCTGGAGGCTAGGACAGCTTCTGAAGTCACAATGTGTAGTGATGAGAGTTTCAGATTTCCTCAATTTGTCTCAATCTCTTGTACCTGCTCAATTATACTGAAATTATCAAGAAGCCATTGATTTTCCCTCTCCCAGTTCCATTCCCTGCTGGAAGCTGAGCCTTCACAAAACTTAAGTATGAAGGAGAAGAAACACTTCATTAAATGTTTAGAAGCTCCAGGATTTAACTGTTACACTAGGCAGAACAAGCAATCTTGCATTTTACTTAGCTTTAACTATTTCACCCTGATCATCTTTTAACAATTCTTAGGTTGCTAACAGTTAGCCAACTAGGCTACCTTTGATGTACTTATTTTGTCTACAAAAATCAGGAAAACTTAAGGTTATTTGGTCAGCTCAAGATTAGAGGTGAGGCAGGTGTCTTGCTGCCTTGTGCCTAGAAGTAAATAAGTAAATCTGGTTGGGGGCAGATGTTTCTTTCCTTGCTCTATGCTAGGTTTAAAAAAAAAAATTTAAAAAATTTAAAAAAAAAAAAGAAAGAGTAAAACCAAAAGCATTTCAAGACATTTCTTGCTAGCTATTTTCCAATTATTAGCTTGAAGAGGCATTTGCTTTTATTTTTCCATAATACCCACTTTTCCCTCCCTTCTCCACGCTCTCTCTGTCTGTCCGGCTGCCTATCAATAGCATTGTTGTCATTCAAAATGCTGGTTGTCATTCCAATCTCCCTGCCTTAAGCACCAAACAACTGTCATCTGGGCAGCAAATTCCCACCCAGGTCGGAGGTTTGATAGAGAGAGATCACATCAGTCTTCTAAGATCTGTCCTTATGAAAGCAGGAACAAAATTGCTGCTTTTGATTTTGGCCCTACTTTTAATTCCAGAACGTTCCCTGTTGGTCACTCGTGATATGCACTATGCAACAGTCAGTGCTCCCCACCTCTCTGACAGGCTCAGTGGTATTCTTCCTTTCCCAGCTAGGAAGACTGAATTTCTTTTTTTTTTTTTTTCTTTTCTTTCCTTTTTTCTTTTTTTTCCTTTTTTTTCTTTATTCGTTGTATCCCCTCAGCAGCCAACTAAACTCAGCAGCTGAAGATGAGAAGAAAGGCAGCGCTTTTCCCTGCCTTGGCTCCTATAAGGCGGCTGCAGCCACACTCGCGGGTGCGTTGCGCCATCAGGCGGTGCTGCTGCCACACTGCCACCCTCTCCACGTCCCTGAGACCTGTGCTGAGCGCAGCTCTGCCAAATGGTTAATAAACCATAAACGCGTCCTTCAAGCTTCTATTCATCCCTGCGAACTGGTGCAGCCTGCAAAGCTTCCTACAGACAAATGCATTAAAAGGTCTTAGAGATAAATTAACAAGCAGCTAAGGAAAAAGGCAAGGAGATCTGCCTAAGGGAGGAGGGGTCGTGCCTCATCTGAAAATCAGAAGCAGCAATAACCTTAAATGTAGTGTATCACTTTTCTTCTGCAGAGCCGTTGTTTTCAATTGCATCTGGGAGAGACACAAGGAAAGGGTATTGGGCTTTAAGCATTCATTACCACTAGCAGCCATTCTCTGTTCCACTGACAGTTTGAGGGATATAGAGTAATACTTTGCATAGTTATCATTTGTGCTCTGGCTTCTGGCTTGTGCTAAGTTCTGGAAAACTTTATCTGACTCTGTAAGTGATGGTAATGTTAGCAAAGTTAAAGATTGCATGCACTATGTGTTTAGTTACTTGTTAATGTATTTTCTAAATTCCATTATTTTTCAGGAGACACTATTGGGGAAAATTTGTCTCATGAACTCAGACTTGCACAGTTTATCCTGGTTTTCTGCAGAAGCAAAGTTTGTAAGAATTTAAGTATTTCTGCTATTCTGTCCTTCTGTTTGAGTTCACTGTGACACGGTAGAAGTTTCAAAGATCTGAAATTCCCATACATTTTGCAAAATTAAGATCAGGGAGACTCAGTGCTTTTAATCAGATTAAAGAGTGGGGCATAAGCTGACCCTTGATCAGACATCAAAGTATGAACTTGGGAGGACAGCTGGAAGACATAAGTGCACAAAATCACTCCTTTTGATGTGCTTCTTGTGAAATTACATGTTATTCTTCCCTATGCAAGCAAAAACAAAGCAACAGACAGTGAACAACATAAGGTGGTTCTCTTGTTAGTGCAATTTCCTAATTTGAGTAATTTTCGTGAAGTTGTAGTATCCTGAAATTGTTAGAATGACATCTGGCTTGCCTTTTTTATCTAGAGGACTCTTTTATTTCTGTTTTATAGTCTGTTGTAGCAGGGAAACACACACCCTGAAAACTTACATATTCATTCTTCGTTTCTCAAGAATATTTGCATTCTTGTAAACATACAAAGAAAAATCTCTTCCAGACAATCAATTTGTGTCATAGAATGATTTCATATAGAGTCCAATACATATATCCATATTCTTAACAAAGAATAGTTGTGACAGTCAAGCCAGGAAACCAGTTTTAAAACAAAAGGGCCATTGCCTATAGGTAGTAGGGAAATCTTGAAATCAATTCCATAAAAATTGCATCCAAATGAAAAGTGTGAACAAAACCACATACCACAAGCAGAGGTGATGTGTTAACAGAGAGTGGAAAATCTGCCAGCTGTATAAAATTATTCCTTTATTAAGGAATGAAGATTAACAAAAAAAAAAAAAAAAAAAAAACAAAAAACTAAGACTTCATTCAAATCTTTTGAGCCATAGGTTTGTGATTCATGATGTAACAGGAAGAATATGCCTGTACCGTATGCAAGCCAAAATAAGTTACTCCCATGTAGCCATACCCATTCCTATTGGTTCATATCACCTCTTCCTTCATACATTAACAGTTTTCATTACGTTTTTCTTAAATCCTCTGTTCTCTGGCAATTTTTTCCTCAAGTGATGAGGACTAAGTTTTCCATGCCACTTAGCAATTCAATCAAATCCACCTTACTGCTTTTCTCTTTTGGCTTTATTTAATCTTCTCAATTTCACTTGCTTTTGACTCACTGTAGCAATGCAGTTTAACTTTTTCCCCCCCCTATTATCTGTACAATGGCTATTAGTTTAATCTCTGCTTAATATTCATGTCCTTCTCTCTCACCTCCAAGCGACAACCCCTGGAAAGCAGCCTTCTTTGATGTGTATTCACTAGCTGCTGAAGGTCACTTTCTGAGATATTCATTTTCTCCCCCAAAAGTTTCTGGATGGATGGGTTATCCAGTTTTCCTCATTTATAGATGCTTCTTTTAAGTTTGAGGGCGTTGGTGTTCTGTTTTGTTGTGGTTTTTGGTTGGTTTTTTTTTTAATTGAGGGAGATTTAGAAATGCTTGTTGGAGTTCAGTGTTTGTTATTCAAAGAGTGTGTGCCAATGTGTCTTGACAAAGCAGCTGTGCTCTGAAAGTGATGACATTTCTACCCCCTTGGGTTGGAAAAGGAAACTGCTGTCCAGGCTCCAAAGATCCCTAGTGACATTAAAAGAGATTTTCATGAAGTGGAAGGCAAACACCATTAAAAGCTGTAATTTTTGCTCTTAAGAAATTATGCATATTTAACAGGATGTCTTTGAACTCATGCCACCTAAGTAGAAAAACAAACAGCTTTTTTGAGAATTTGAGGATTATTTTACATGAGAATTTAATTTGTTTAAATAGAAATGAATATGGATGAGGATATTTGAATAGGTTCTGTGTGTTTGTCAGCCACAATTGCCAAGCAGGGACTAATCTTGGTGATTAGTAAGGGTAGTGATAAAAATATGCTTGTACCAAGTATGCCTCCTGATTGGCAGTTTATCGCTCTTAGAGGACCAGATGTCAAAAGCCATATGTTAATGTTCAGCACAGAATAATCCTCTGTTTTATGCTTTAAAACACATCATCATCATCATCGGTGCTGCTGTGCAGTGATCAAATGACAGCACAGAAAGACAAGAGCTCTTTCAGACAAAAGGAGCATTTACTGCAGCAGTTGGCAGGGAGGGAATGGTGGCTTCTGGGGCTATTCCAGGCTTCGCTGCCCACTCCCAGCATCTTATGACAACAATCAGGGAAGGGGAGGTGCAATGTTTTACCTAAACTATGCTTCATACTTATTTAAACAAGGAATTATTTTTGTCTTTATAAAGCATCTGGCACAGTGTGGCTTTGCCTCATTACTGGAGGTGCAGAAGTGGAGTTATTAAACCTGAATTTTAAAGTGCATTTTAAAAAAACAAACAAACAAAACCCTGCAGCTATCAATGACTTACAAATTCTTGTGTTTATATAGGATTCCAACCTGTGATTTTTCCTGAGCTAGGAAAGTTTTCATTGTACTGGAAAGATGAGTTTTGAATACAGAATTAAGAGGGGAATGGGATTAAAAAAAAAAAAAAAAAAAAACAAAAACCCACAACATCTCTATTAACTGGTGCTTTTTCGGGTAGTAGTACAAGAAGAAAAAAAAGAGAGGGAAAAACCTTCTGCCTTCACTTAAACCTTCCAGCCTTCAAAATCAAAGTGGCACTAGATTTGGGTCAAGGCAGCATTAAAGTCAGTTTATTTTTATGTAATTTTCCATTTATACTTTTGGCAAATCTATAAATCATAATTACTGGTAATGTTGCCCATAGTACCAAGCAAATAAGTGCCAAACCCATCAGCACTCGCTTTACACCTGATAAGACCTGAGGGTGGTTTCTCTCAACGGGCAGGTTTCCCTTCCTAAGAGCCAGGCTGTAGCAATCTGGAGAAATTACAGTTTCCAGTATCTAGGCACTGCCAGCAATAAACCCACCAAAAGGTGTTATTGAAGGCATTGGTGTTCTGCAACACACTGCTGCAAAGTTCTCAGGATTATTCATAAACTTCAAGTCCTTATTTGATAGTTTCTGAAGAAAACAAACAAACAAACAAAACCCCCAAACTTTTCCCTTGCAAAGATCAGTTGGGCTGAGCTGCATTGAGAGTGGCTATTCTTAAAGGTTGTTATCCTAATTTTACATCATTCTCTCATACAGAGACTAAGATAAGCACGAATTTGTGCCCGTGTAATTTAATCTCCAATTGAATCTACAGCCATAGCATAAATTGGAAGCATCTCTTTGATTTGCCTTCATTCCAGTCTGTCTTTTGAAGCAAGGCAAGAATAAAAGCACTACACAAAAGATCACAGAAGTTCTTTAAGAATAGTAGTTGGGTTCTTACGTTGGAAAAAGCTTGAGTTTCAAGCTTTTAAACTCCAAGAAAAAGACAGATAGAAATAGTCCTGCTCTAATATGTCCCTGCTAGAGGGCAGGGATGCCACCCAGAGAGACCTGGACAGGCTGGAGAGTTAGACCCAGGCCAACCTCATGAAATTCGAGAAGGCCAGGTGTAAGATCCTGCACCTGGGTTGGCGCAATCCCAAGCATAAATACAGGCTGGGTGGTGAATGGCTGAGAGCAGCCCTGAGGGAAATGACCTGGGGGTCTGGGTTGATGAAAAGCTTGAGAACCAGCAGTGTGTATGTGCAGCCCAGACAGCAACTGTGTCCTGGGTTGCATTAAGAGAAGTGTTGCCAGCAGGGCAAGGGAGGGGGAGGTAATTCTCCCCTTTTGCTCTTGTCAGACCCTACCTGCAGTACTGTTCTGCAGCCCCCAACACAAGAAGGACATGGAACTGTTGGAGTGAGTCCAGAGGAGGGCCATGAAGATGATTAGAGGGCTGGAGCACCTCTGCTATGAGGACAGGCTATGATGAGAGTTGGGGCTCTTCAGCCTGGAGGAGAGGGGGCCTACAGGAGGGCTATGGAGGGACTATTGACAAGATCTTGTAATGACAGGATGAGGAGTAATGGGTTTAAACTGGGAGAGGGGAGATTTAAATGGGATGTTAGGGAGAAGTTCTTTACAGTGAGGGTGGTGAGACACTGGAACAGGTTGCCCAGGGAGGTTGTGGATCCTCCTTCCCTGGGGGTGTTCAAGGCCAGGTTGGATAAGGCTTTGAGCAACCTGTTCTAGTGGAAAGTATCTCTGCCTATGGTGGGGAGTTGGAATTGGATGATCTTTGAGATCCCTTCCAACCTAAATAATTCTATGATTTTACATTTGGCATGACCTTCTCCTTCACAATAGAGCTTTACACTACTCTGCTCTGGTTTTGGTTGGAACAGAACTAATAATCCTTCTTAGCAGCTGGAATAGTGCTGTGTTTTGGATTCACTATGGTAATTTATAAAAGTAGAATGCTGATGTTTAGTTGTTGAAGGAAAGGAAGACTTTTCAGGTGCCCAGATCTTGCTAGAGTACAAGTGCACAAGAAGCTGGAGAGAGCATGCTCAGATGAACCGAAACTGACCAGTGGATTATTCCATGCTGTACAACATCATACCTGGTGTATAGATGATAGTTGATCTACAAATCTTCTTACTTCTGCCCCTCTAATTTGCTCTACTGTCCCCCAGAGGCAGGGAAGGAGAGCGAGTGAATGACTGCATGGTATTTGGTGCCCAGATGCATTCAGACTAAGGCAGTGTCTCATTCTGAAGGAATGGATGATTATATACTCTGGGGTAAGAAGATATTAATCCATTTCTGCTATTCCTCTCTCTGTGTCTCTCTCTCTCTTTTTCAAAGCAGCAATACAGTGAGGTCGTGTGTTTCTCCATGACATTCTTCTCTTTGACATCATTTTATTAGATTCTTTTCATGAGTTGTGTAATCCCACACTAATTAGAGGGCTTAACAGACCATCACATCTCCATTAGCTTCACCTTGTGTTACTCTTGGAGGATGTCATACACACAAGGACTTAACAGGAAGTAGCTCAATGGGGGAAACAAGCTCCAGGAAGAAAATGCTCCTGTGTATCTGTAGGAGACAGAAGAGTTTGAGGACCTGTATGTCTTACATGATCACAATCCTCAGTACATGGATTTTGTTTCTTTTACTAAAGTTTTTGCCTTGTAGTTTTTTTATTTGTTAGGAGATCATGTTGGCAGAACATGTTGGAAGGTTGTGGGATGCAGAGGATGCTGTTGGAGAAAGGTATTGATTACTGCAACTGTGCTTTTGGGGTTGTGATGGCTGAGAGAGGAAGAAAAAAAAAAGGAGGCTCATAGTGCAATCTGCAAAGATCGTGAATACTCTTGCACTGCACAAAAATTAGTGTCCCTTTTTATAGTAAGAAAAATAAAGGTTGCAGAACATGCTATCAGGCAATGAACAGAGCAACACACAGAGGTATTGTACAGACCTCTGAACTGAAGCTGGTTTGGAGCCTGCCAGTTGGGAAATGCAGGCAGATTTGGTATACAAACCTTGTGCCACAATGTTGATGTGCCCTGTAACACCTTAGCTTTAACATACTTCTTGAGAGCTTGCTTAATATTTCACTAAAAGCTTTGAAAAGGTGAAACTTCGGTAAAAAATGAAAGATTTGCCTGCTCTCTTGGGCAGGTGAGCAATACACGCTCTGAACTGGTGTGGTGCATTTGTAAAAACTGATCTTGTGCTGCTTGAGTTTTCTCAGTGCTGTTTGGTCTCATAGTTCTATTAACTTGTATTAAATCCATTAATCGATTTGGTTCTGACTGCAATATTGACTTGAGTAAAGTTCCACAGTCCTAATTTTTATGGGTAGTAGTTACAGCTAACTGAAAAGACTGATGAAATGACAGTAGTTTGGTCATGGATGAACCTTTTTTAGGCTAAAAATGTAGGAGGGAGTATGGTTGTGAAGTAGAACTACCTGCACTTTGTTCTTTTGTTTACCAAAGGGAAAAAATCAGCCAGGTTGAAACTCCATTATGCTTAATCTGTGATATGAATAAGAAATGTTGAAGCCTTCTCCTACATATACTTTAGTCAGGTGATCAGAATCAATTACTTAGAAGGTCCAGTGCAGCCTATCTCAGAAAACCCTCATGCCTGTAAGTGACTTGCAAAGTCACTTATCATCTTCCTGTGAATCAACACTGCCTAACCCTTTTAAACATCAAAATATTTACAAGAATCTAGGTAAAAATCATAAGCTGTCAAGATCTAAATGGTTGATGGAGTTCTGAATGGATGGCTCAAACTTCATGTAAAAAAAAATAGGGAGGTAGGAATCATAGCTGCACACAGAGGTAATTGTTTCTAGAGGTATTAATTTCTGACTGCTAAAAATTACTTGACTTTGAACTTCAAGATGATACTTCTCTTTCATTTGTTATAATATCATATAGTGCACCATTATCACTAACATTTTAGATATGTTTCATTTTTTTCAGCACTTATTCTAGGAGGTCATCTAATTTTAAGGCTTTTGCTGACTCTAAATGTAATAATTCTGGGGAGAAAACCCTCTCAAGCTTGAGTCAATGAATGTTACCGAGTAATATAGACGCTAAAAGTCACAGCCCTGTAAGCCCTTAGCTTGCAATTCTTTTGAAGCACAATTTTTATGTCTGAGACATCTTGCTTGCAAGAATGCTTGGTTGAAGGAGGATGGGGTTCTCAGAGGGGTTATTCACAGTCCTGTTGTTAAGATGACTTAGAATGACCCTGGCAGGGCTAAGACTTTCTATACTTTCTTTATCCTAGCTCCATTCACAACTAAACCCAAATTCTACTTAATGATCATAACAAGGCTGACTTGACTCACTTTGAGGAGCCCAAGGAAAATATTTTCTCAATGGAAACTGGGGAATGCCTATTATCTGGAAAAAGCTCTGTCTGGAACACCACGTCCACATTGTCCAGAGATGCATTGAGCAGTTCTTAGTTGCCAGGCCTTCTGACTGCATGGTAATCAGTCAAGATGAATTACTCTGGACACAGGAATTCTTTGTGTACTTTCCTAACATGGGTCTTGCTACTGAAAACAGAATTGTGGTGTCTGGAGAGATGACTACTCAGAGAAAAACTGAGAGCATGCCTGGATATTGTTGTACTAGCCTTCTGAATGAATTGTTCTGAAGAATCAACATCAGCTGAACAGGACATAGTCTCACCCTTTTCCTCACACCTTGATGAACTTTTTATTGTGAGACATTATTTCTGATCCTGACATCATTCCTCGCAGGGTCTTTTCAGAAGCAACTCTCATCTTGGTCTACTTTGTGGTCTCTTCCAGTTGCGGAAGAGAAGCAGATGGAAGCTTTGGGCTGCTTTGTTTTTTGGATATAGTATGTTAAGAAAATGCCTTCCTTAACCAAGGGTGGCTTCTAGCCAGGCCAAAGACATTCGTTTGCAACATATGTGACCCAGGTCCTAGGCTTTAAGAAACACCCAATAGCTCAAAGTATGAGTACAGAGAGTTCATTGTCTATAGTCTGTGAGAAAGGTGTGGTGAGATGCTCAGCTGCATGTAGGAGCTCATGTAAGAAGAGATGGTGGAGAGCTGACTACTGTGGGTTCTCTTCAGTTTTTACTTCTCACCATGTACTTTGTAGGGAGCCTTGGCAAACCTGGGCAGTACTTCAGTCCCTCACTTCTATGTGTTTAAATCTAAATGTGCCAGACACCCAAATCCTTTATATTCTTCTTGTTTTGCTGAACTTATCAGTTATCCTCATAGTCCATGGACTCTTAATAGCTTCTCTTTTTTTTTTTTTTCTTTTTTTTTCTTTTTTTTAATGGAGTGATGAGGAGATAGTGTATCTATTGGCACATTCATTTTGATTTCCCCAAAGTATTATTTGGGGCAATATTTTCCCAAATACAGCTCTTTGGAGGCTAAACAAAAGTTAGGTAGATAGTAATACCACTAGAGTTCAGCTGATTTACTCATGCTAAAATATCCTTTTCCTAAGGGGACTCTGGAATTTAGCCCCACGCTCATGCAGGATATTGCAAATCATTACACTTGCAGCTTTATTTTAGAACTGCAAGTACTTTTTTCACCTCCCCAGTCCTGAAAAGCTCTTTCTAAGCCAGTTCCTGAGGCTTTTGGAGAGTCTGAATTGATCCCAGATTCAGAGCAGTCTTGAAATCCTTTACAGGTCCACTTGCCAGCTGCTGTTTCTGAAGTGGCTAGAGTGACCATCTGTCATTTGTAATCCTACAAACATCAAATATCCAGGGTGAAAATTATCAGGAGAAGGCTGTTAACTCTCCACAGATGTATCTGTTGGTTGAAAGAAAAATTACCCTTCCTTATAGATCTGAACTGTAGACAGTTGCCATCAGTGTGTGTAGACTACTTAATCTCATGGCTCTTCTGCCTCTCAACTGTCTCAGGTGTGCTCACAACACAGCTGCCTGCTCCTCCTGCATTCTTCTCCCTTAGTAAGGTAAGAGTTGAACTGAACTGACAAGGGATTAAATTTTTATGCTTACTAATGCCACAGACTGTTTCTAGCTCCATCTAGGCTGCTTCCATCCTGGTTGCACTGAGGAGTGCTTGAAATTGAAGCACTCACACATTAGATGGTGCTAAACTCTAATAAATGCAGGCAAAGTGATTACTGGAGCTGTTGCCTACTCCACTTGCTACACTTGGCAGGCCTCAGAACTCATCTTCTTTCTATGAATGCTGCCCTACAGCATCAGTGGCCAGATCAAAGGCTTCCCATAAAATAATTATAGTTTTAAAGTTTCCTGGCTACTTATTTTTTCTAAAACTACAGACAAAGTCACCAGACGTAGGAACCTGAATTTAATGCTTTGGGACCTTCCCACTTTTAGAGCTGCTTCCAGAGTGGGAATAATTTGAGCAGTTAGAGTAGGAAATGTCATCTCCAGTGTGTCAGAGCATAAAAATTATCTTCCCTCTTCCCAGGGAAGATGGTCATTTTGGCTCACTTATTAAACTGTCACTGGTGGCAGCTAGAACTTACCTTAAACTCAAGTACATGTCAGACATCCTAAACCAGGTACAGGGTTGAAAGGGTCAGTCCTAGAGAGGACTCGTACAATTTCCAGAGTAATAAACAATTAGGGTCTTGAGTCAGCTGCTTTAGTCTGCTACATGGCTAAAAATGTAGGCTGAAAGCTTGTAAAGGGTGAAGAATGAAACTATTTTTAATGACTAGGGATAGGAAGTTGTTGTAGGGGATCTAGTTAAAAAAGCTGCCGCTGCAAAAAGTTTGCAAAAACTACTCTGTCCTGGCTATCTGAGAAACTTTAGGGTTATATCAGGAACAAGTAAAACTTGGGAGTTGCCTTGCACTTCCAAGTCACTTCTTCTGCAGCCATTAAGCATTGAATGGCATCCAAAGGTAACAGTCAGGTCCCTCTTTGGATCAAAAGTGTCTCTTCTTCTATTAAACTTCTCCCAGACATTTGTTGAATAAATCACCATTCTATGTATAACAGGTGTCTAGAAAACTTGATTTAGGGTTACCTGCCTGAATTCTCCTAGCTACATCTCTGTTGTATTTGAGAGGCAAGACAACAGAGAACCTGCAGTTGGGTAGCTGGTGGTGCTAGAGATCTTGCTGCAGAGCACAAGAAGAGGAAGATAGTCATTGTCTTCCCTGCATATTGCTAAGCACAATTTTTTTTCATGCTCTGCATGAAAAAAAGCTGCCTGAAATGTAGTGGGGATGAAGCGAAGGCTGACATGGAGTGCACTGCACTTGCAGCGACCTATCTCCATTTGCTGTTAAAACATTTAAGAATCACAGGAAGATTCCTTTGAGTTCTATTTCACAGACAAAGCTTTCTGGTAGGAGATTAGGACCTTGCAGGGTAATCATGGACAGAATTAGAAGGCATATAAAATAGCTGAAGAGATGCTTTGAAACAGGCTGCCAGATAATGAAAAATCACTGAATATTTAAATAAGACCCATAATACAGCCTTTTGTTTCTTAAGGCAAGCTGCCTTTCTTAGACTTCTTTTCCTCTCTGAGAACAAAAGGCAGAATCAATAAGCGACTCAAGTAGACTACTGGAAACCACTTTGAAGTTTGGGATGAAAGAGAATTTTCCTTTCTGTTTGAATTGCAGATTCCTCAGCACAAAACATGGCTGGTTCACTTACACCTCAGCAAATCCAGCTGAGGTGTCTAAGCTTCCATCCTGCTCCACTATACAACCTTCCTGAGCTGAAAGTAGAGAAAATGGTGGTTTTTCAAACAGTCCTAAGTTCTTTGGCCTTTATGCTTTTAATCTGTGTCCATGAATCAGGAAAGCTGCTATAGTGCTATAACCATTAGCAGTAAATTCAGTGTTACATTGCATGTAAAACAGCACTTGATAGTCCAAACAGTTATTGGTTAGAAACTGATTTGCGGGGTGGGAGGAAATGTCTAATTTCTTAATGTCAGCAAGTATATAACACAAATGAAAATGGCTCTTTTGACTTTGTAGCTCATACACAGAGGACAGTTCTGATTTGATTCTGGCAGTAAAGAAATGTTTTCTCACTGCTTGGCTCTTACATCACAGATGAAGATTCTCTTTGGCAGTTCCAGACCTGTTCAGTGGCACATTTACCCTCATGCATGGTTATCAAGGGGCTGTTGCATCTTAATCTTACAGTGGGCAGTGCTTTTCATCCTTTGCTCCCATTATTGGAGAATATAGTTGGACGTGATGATGTTAGAAGTCTTTTTCAACCAAAACAATTCTGTGATTCTATTTTTCCAGAGATATGGGTGAACATGGGAGTAGTGTAGGCTCATGCAACCCAAGATTGCCCTTGACCAGGGCAGTTCTTATGCCCAAACAGGGATAGTTTCTGTATTCTGCATATTTGCAGCATTTTGTAGTTTCCTTTCTACTGAGGCTCATTAAGACAGGCATTAATCAATATTTTACCCAATTCAAAAATGAGACCTGAACAATTAGGGTAGTAAGTTCCAGTTAGATTAGAAATTCTCAGAGTATAATTTAGGTAAGTTTTCTTACCCAGAAAATTTGGTTTGCTAACAATGTGTTGTCTATAACTACTTCTTGCATCTTTCTGCATGAAGCCTTTCAACCTACCAGGCCTGCTTTTCATCTGCAATGTTTTATGCTGTTAATTTAGTCCAAGAGATCTGGCCACATCCCGCCTAGCACATCCCTGAACAGAGCTTGGGTCCTTCAACTAATCTCACCTTTAGAGGGGAAATGCAGAATGACAAACCTTGATGCTTCATCTTACTAATGGTAAACTGAATCCAGAATGAACAGCATTTCACAGAGGCCCAGGAGAAGACATTCTCACATTGCCTCAGCCTCTCCCAACAAGGACTTTAAAAGATCAGGTGTGTCTCAGGCTTCAGCTAAAAGCTTTTAGTGTACTTGTCACAAGTTCACTGCTCACACTAATCCTTACTAACCCAGTCATTTCTGAAGGACATTCACCCAACAGAAGTTCTCTGGTACTGGAAGTTGTCTTAAACACTTGTTCCTTATGAACTAAAGCAGCAGGAAATCATCTTCAAGTGAAGGGTGGGGAAGAAAAGGTTAACCAGATAACTGCAAAGCCATTACCATTAACTGAAGACAGGGAGATGCGATGCATTTTTTCATATCTTGGGACAGCACACAGTATTTGACACTGATGAGGAGTAAATGTTTCATGACCTGGCCTCTTAACAGACCTGCCACACCACAGCTGGTATGACAGTGCTTCTGGTAGCTAAGATGGCTTTCTCAGAAGCCAAGGACCTGCCCCCTTGGACTTCCATAGCTTTTTATTACATAAATTTTGACCTCTTCTTAGCAGAAGAGTGCAGTACATCCAGCAGATGCTGCAGTGAAGGACATCAGAACTGGATAATTCTGGTGATGTGTTTGGTGGCAGTTTTGAGGGCTGAGTCTGCCTGTTCTGTACTTGGGAACACATCAATAATTGAATTTCTATGAAAACATGCTCTTACTTGTAATACCGTCATTGTAAATGTCCTATGTGTTACAGAGATCTTTCTGAAAAAAAGTAATTTGCAACCTAATCTTAACAAGATAGACAGAGTTTGCAAACATGGTAAGGTAATAACCTTGCAAAACCTGTTTCTGTGGAGAAGAACCTTTGATTTAGTTTGAAATTTTTATTATCTACCTCTTAGACTATCTCATCTCTATGGCAGCAGGACAGGTTACAGAGAAGGTTGTCATAGCCAACAGTGAAAACAGATGATGTAGCAAAGGAGCCAAAAAACAGGGATAAGAAAATAGGTGATATATTCCTCATAAGATAATTTAACCTGTTATTTTTGAAGTGTCAGACATCAGGATATTGTTTCAGCTTCCTGGTATCTAATACAGATGTCATAAATTTTGTTTAGAGTAAATAAAATACTCTATTCTTCTATAAAATCACTTTACCTGTTACCAGCTCCTGTTACCAGTGAACAGTAACTCATCTTCTCCCCTAACTAATGCAGGTCCCAAGGTGCTTTCATGGCCCCATCACTAGAAGGTACTGAAAAAATCTTTTCCCTGATAACAGCATCACTATCAGGATGAGGATCACTATCTTCACCACTCAAACATGAGATGTAAATGTCAATGCTATGTCTTATAACATCACGCCAAATAAACTGAACTATTAAGATGGACAGAGCACTGAGCTAGCACGAAGAAAGAAGGCTTGTAACACACGAGAGCAAGGATTACAATGCTTTCGCTGCCTATCAAATGCATCATGTTTTGTCACTTGTTCTATGCAGAACTTGAGTGGGATCTTAGCATATTTGTCTGGAGGTCAGCGTGTGTATACACTTGTGTGATCGTTTTGCTATTTGGTCTTGCCCCAGTCAGCTCCAATGACCACTAAAACAGAGAGATCGCTTCCCGGGTTCCTACTGAACAGGGGAGCTGCATTCAACCAAGAGCCTGCTGCAAGCTGCCTGGGGCAGGAGGTGTTGTTATTTAACTCTCCACTTAGCGTCCTCACTTGCACACATTTTGGATCCGCTTGGAAAAGGGAGAGTTCTTGTTTCAGAAAGGACAGGGGATAAAAATCAAGAGAACTCAAGTATCCATATTTTTATGTAAGGAATTATGCTGCAAAATTAAGCCCTCTCTAGATTCTAGCTGAGCATCTTGGGGTTGGCAGCATCTCTCCTGATGCCTGTTAGGTTTGAATGGCTTCAGCATACAAACCACTCACAGTGAAAAAACTTTTCCTCATATTTGCATGGAGTCTTCCTATGCCTCGACTTCCACCCATTGCCCCTTGTCCCGTCACTGGGCATCACCGAGAAGGGCCTGGCTCTGTCCTACTGGCACTCACCCTTTACAGATTTATAAACATTAATGAAATTACTCCTCAGTCTCCTCCAAACTAGAGACTCAGCCCTCCCTCATAAGGAAGTTGTTCCACTCCCTAAACATTTTTGTGACTCTGCACTGGACTCTGTCAAGCAGTTCACATCCTTCTTGAAATGAGAGACCCAGAACTAGACACAATATTTGCCTCACCAGGGCAGAGTGGAGGGGGAGAAGAACCTCTCTCAACCTACTGATGCACCTCAGGATGGCATTGGCCACCTTAGCCACAAGAGCACATTGCTGGCTCATGCTCCATTCGCTAGGACCCCCAGGTCTTCTTCCCCTTCGCTGCTCTCCAGCAGCTCAGCCCCCAACCTATACTGATTCATGGGGTGGTTCTTTCCCGAGTGCAATACTGTACTCTTGTTGAATTTCGCTATATTTTTCCCTGCCCAACTCTCCAGCCTGTCCAAGTCTTGCTGACTGGCAGCACAACCCTCCTACATGTCGGCCACTCCACGCAGTTTTGTGTCATCAGCAAACTTGCTGACAGTGCACTCTCTTCCCTCATCCAGGACATTGATGAATATATTGAATACCACCATGCTTTGTAGACTTTAATACACATTCAGGAGCTTGGTTTACTGCTTGTGAAGCCTGTCAAACATGAAGTCTAATGTGTAAGGTCTGATACAGAGCTGAAAATTCCTGGGAATCCCTCCTGATCCAAAGAGCTGGGCTGTCCCATTGTGCATAAGCATGTGCTTCACACCATATCTAACGATGAGTTACTGGACAGATTGTATTAGTCTCATTTCAGGTCTTGATTTCATAAAACATCAGTGGATAATTCATGCTGAAGGCAATTCCTCCCTTGGATGTTTACTGGTAACTAAACAGTAGTCAGTTGGGAAATCTCTCTTATATCAAACTGGAGGAAACTGTTTGGGTTTTATTAACTGGACATGTTAAGATAGTAATGGTCTATGTACCATTAAATTTTGTTTAGCCCATTAATAATCTTGGTCCCTAGATGTCTATAGGGTCTGTGTCTGCTAGCTTGTGCATTGTGATCGCCTGCATGTCACAGGCCCATGTAATACCATATGAAATCATGGAGGAATCTCTTCACACTTCCATTTTTGCCCATTTCTTAAAATCTGAAATTAGTCTCTTTGTAACGTTAATTATTTTAATAAATGTAATTACCTATTTAGTGACTAGATAACTTCAATATAAACTGTTGCTCACCTTGAAGAAATGCCTCTGCAGCGTTAATATTATGCAAAAAAAAGGAGTGCATAAGACCATCTATCTGCTCCAAAAGTTTTAACCAGTTCAGACAGAGAAGAGCTGAGCCATCTTGTGGGATCTGCCTTGGACTTTGGCACACTGTTTGGTAAATCTTTCTTTTCTGTCCTTGGGACTGTAGAGTCCTGAAACCTTTATTTCTGCAGCTGGAAGAAGACCAAAAACCTATTTCAAAACAGAAGTCTTTATGAAGGAACAACATTGTATTTCAGATTATATTAATTTTACCAAGTTCCCCTATTTTAAGGTCAAAAGCTGTGGTTTTTTTCATGTTTTATACAAAGACATCTTGTTCCCACACAAAAGCAGAACTGGGAGAAAACCCAGTCCTTCTAGCAGAGATTTTTTGCAATGAAGAACACAGGCTACTTTTCTTTTTTTTTTTTTTTTGGTGAAATTTTTGTAGCCTATGTTTGCAGCAAGTTATTAAAGTACCCTGTTAGGGCAAACTCCAGAGAAAAATTGCTTGTTAGCGGGAAATATTTTAACACATGAGTTTATGAGCTGGACTTTGATCTAGTAATTCCACCAACAATTTAGTAGTATAATAACAGTAGTGCCTCCTTCAGTTCGAATTCCTGTTTCCCAAGTGCAATGCTCATCAGTCCAAAGTCTTTTAATTATTTTCTAGGGCTTCTAACCTTTGTCCAATTGAGCATAAATTTGTACAATCATACCTGTCAATATCTTAAGTCTATTTAAAACCAGATTAATTTGATCTTTCTCATTTGTTATATAATTCTTGATTACTTTTCTTCACCCAGCCAAATCTCAGGACATGGACCCCTAACCTGATCCTTTTTTCTTATGAATTGGTAGCACACATCTTGTGGCTGCTGGGAGTCAGTTAACAGAGATGGTTTTGTGTGCAAGATCAGGACCAGAGTTAAAAATGAGAAACACTTCTTTCTTTGGGGTGTGGTCTAAGACAAGCTGGAAGGCTTGGGCTGTTGAGGTGTGAAATATCTGGTGTCTTTAACTAGGTGAATCTCTGACAGCAGAGCTTGTTATTTGTGGTACTAGCAACAACACTGTATTAGTGGGACAATTTTCTGTGTACCATAAATCACTCTGCATTTCTTCATTGAAGGAAAAACCCACTGAGAGAACTGATTCTGTTTGGGTGAGTTGTACTGAAAGAGTATTGCTATTTTAGAAATAACTGTTATTGACTTAGATTTGATGTGGAATACAATAAAACCAAAGTCAAATTATACAGGGTTACTACAATTACTTTGAAAGCTCAGTGTGGAAAAATTTGTAACCACTCGTGTGCTCACACCAGGGATCACTTCAATTTTACCCTCGTGAACAATCAATTCTTCATTTGTGGCTGATTGCAACAATCTTTTAATCAAGAAAACAGCTTGGACATTTTACTCCAGCTGGTAACAGGGCTTGGGGGAAATGGCAAGATTAATTTTACAAGCTGAATTTGAGAACTGAAATTCTTCAAAGTAATGATACTTGCTAAATAGAAAAAAATAGCTTTAAAACTTCTTTAAAAAGAAAGACTATGTCAAATGCAGCCTTAAAGGACTGCTGCAAATATGGTCTGGCTCTAGAAGCAACAAAGGGAAAGTCTGTATCACAGGCAGTTTTTTGCTATTACTCTTTATGTGGCATCAGTGGGCAGGACTTCTTGTTTGCTTCACCAGCAACAAATTATAAATCATGAAGTGAATGAGCCAGCACGCAACAAAAAAGCTGGAAACAAGTGTCTCCCATTCTCTTTGCTGCTCCAATTGGCTCATGATTACCTTAAAGGCTGATGCTATTTGACAACAAAAAGGTGGAGAGATGCTGCAGCTGGCTTTCAAGACAGGTGGGTGTAGGGAAGGGGGTAAGATAAGTTTTTTCTGTGTTCTCAAAGCCCAATATTCCTTGCAGTTTACTTACCATCACAGCTGCTTTGAAAGCACTTTTCATTATTTTCCTACTCCTAATGTGAAAGAGGAAAGACACACAGGAAGATCTTTTTAGATGTTGTCATCTAGAAGGCTCTTTTTTTCTTCCTGGAAGATGTTAGGCTTAAAAGTGTTACAGGTATCTGGTAAAAGCATGAGAATTCTTGATTAATCTGTTTTGAGGGTGGCCCTGCCAAAACATACACAAGCACCCAGACTTCTTTTTAAATAGACCAGTACATCTGGAAGAAAGAAACCACGCTTTTCTGATCACTGTTTGATCAACTCCAGGATGATAACAAATCCTTCAGATTGTGATTATAATCTGACAGTATTTCCCATCATCACTTTTAAGTAAAGTCCACCCATTTATGAATGGCACAACCAATAGCACTTGCATTGCAGAGTTGCCATAAAGAAGCACCTGTCCGGCCATCACCAGTGCAAAGTGAGTGCTCCACTTCGGATTGTTGCAGTTGTCTGTTCTAACTCTGCTGTTTATCAGTTTCATTCCACAGTTCCTAATGGAGATACTGCTCTGAGAGTAGAGTGCTAGTTAGACTTTTAAAGTGGCCCATCTAAGGAGATAAGAGCAAAGGAGAGTTTACTACACAGACCGTACAGGTGTTTTCAGTAACGAAGTTTGGAAACATGTGAGTGGGATGCCCAAGCTGTGAGATCTAGTCTCCATCCAGACTTGTGCAAACAGGCAGGTATGGAACAAGAACAGAGCCCAGACAAGCCACACAAATATATGTTTTGCAATTAGGAGATATGAATAAATAGTCTATAATGAAATGGGACACTCTGCTTTTGTAAGTGCTTTTTGTAACCTAGTAAGAAGAGGGAAAACTGCATCAAAGATGTGCTTTCTGACAGTGAAGTGACACTGGTGAGTTGTATAAAACTTAGGAGCTTTCTGGTCAGTGTAAAAAGATGTGGGCAAGACACTTCAGCCTTTCCAGGCAAAGGTGGAGTGACTCCAGATATTAAAGGTGCAGCTGAGAGGCTTCCCTTCTCCCTGTCCCAGTAGACTCTTGGTGTCTTCCCAGAGAACCTTGCATAGCGACAGGATTCAGGTTGGAGTCAGTTATCATTAAAAACCAAGTAAGAAATCTCTGGCTAAGAATGCCATTACTACCTGTTTCCCCAGCTCACTCTCCAGACAGTTTAGGGGGCTGGTTTTCCTGTTGCCTGTTCTGGAATGCTGGTGGGGACTGGGAGACCTGAAACTGCCCAAAATTTGATATTTCCCATTCATTTGTATACTGAGATTACTTAATAATGCGAAAATGTGTGGAATTGTGGTACAAAATCAAACAGCTTTGATATGCCATACATCACCCTACCCAGCATTTTCTACATGGAGAGAGTATAAATTGACTTCTCTCATAGTCATATTTTCCTTATCTTTTTAGTGGCATGAAACTGGAAAGTAAATCTTCTATAGAAGCTCTCAGCGCAAAAATGAAACTCAAATATTTAATCCCCATGGAAACAGCTTATCATGGATGGACAATTTCCCCCAAATCAGATTGTGAGCTTCCGAGAACACATCGTGGAAATGGTGATTTTGCATCAAAGCTCATAAACTGAATGAAGGAGGAAAGAGGTGATTTTGGGGAGGAGGGGGAACCTGACTGTTAGCGTTCACCCAGGCTGTGCAGTCTCAGTCTCCAAGATCTAACTCTTACGGATTTAGTGTACATGTGAGCACTTCCACATATTTTAAGCACTCCAGGCAGAACTGCCATTGCTGGGTATTCAATCTGAAAGCAAAGAGGATCATCTTTATTCCTTTCAAATCTAAATCTCTTGTTAGCTTAATTTCTTAAGAGGTGAACGCATTTAGATGTTTTTTTCCTCAGTGTAACTGAGAATCAGGGTTTGGTGTGGTTTTGTTTTGTTTCTTCATTCCCAAAAAAAGGCACAAGTTACAAAGGAATGCTTACTTTTATTGGTAGCTTTTTTCTAATCACTGAAGTGCTCATGATGTGTCAGCTCTTTATTCTGCCTCTGAGTTTGTCCTCTTCCAAGTATTTTATTTTATCTGCTATGCCACTTTCTGCTTCCCTCAGAAGTTTTTGCTTTAATGGCAACATTTTACAACTCCACACTGGCAAACCATTGCACATTAAGACCATCTTGTCTTAAGCCTTAGATTTCCCAGTCCTGTTACTGGTTCTCTTCTTCAATTCAATGATGCAACGCACTTCATTATTTATGCATTACTTCAGTAGCAGAAGAATAAAAAAATATCTCATGAACGGCACAGACCACGTCTCAAAATCCACAAGTGAACTACATCTCCATGTCTCCATGACCCAGAGTTTATTTTCTTTCTGCAAGTGACTGAATTTTCCTCATGCTCTGTTGTGGTATTTCATCAAATGTCTCAAGTCGTGACACTTAGACTTCTATTTTCTGTGGCTTCTCTCCTTAAGATATGATTCTCAGGATCTCATGTAACTGTTACATAGCTGAGGGAGAATGGATAGGTTCTAGCTGGTTTCAGTCTTTCTCATTTGGATGTTGATTGAGGTCTGAGTGGAAACTGATGTTACCTGACAGCTGTTTTTTAAATGAACTGGCAGTTTTTGTTTTCTATGGCTGATATGGAAATTTTGGTGAAAGACTCCCAAAAGAGACCAGAGATTAAATTAGCATGCAATCTGAATTTCTGGAGCATGCTGAAGCATCTCTTCAGATCAAATTAACTTCTTATCAGTGCAGATAACTCACATGTGCTCAAACCTTTTGGATTACACCTTGAAACCCTGACTATTGCAGAATTCAAAAGACTACTTCTTTGGATATTGAGGTCTGTGAAAGCAACATCCTTTATCTAAATAGATTTCAGAGTGGCAATATGCTGAGATTTAGGCAAAACCTCAACACGGTAAGCAAATTTGCATTTATCCATGCAACTATGTTCAAGCAGAGGTTCTTAGAGTATTAGAAGCTTTCATGATGAAACTTCCACTTAAGGCCTGTGACCCCAAGGTTTGCTTCTTGCAAAGAGGTATTTGTGAAAACATGAGGCTTGCCATAAACACCACTCAGTCCTGGTAGCCAAAGGGATGGGAGGAGGAAGGCTGAATCCTTGCCCACTCAGGCAATGTCATTGATTTCTTTCTGAACAGAAATAGTTCACTTCTAATAGAATTTGGCAGTAAGCAGAAGTATGTAGCAGAATCCAAGCTGCATCCACATAAGGTCTCCATGTGGCACATGAGTGCCAGGTGTGCAGTGACTCTTCAGGCTGAAATCATTAGTCTGTCTTCCCTTTAGGAAGCATAGAAAAAGGAGCAAACTTGAATCAGTTGTGATGGTGATTTTAGTGATTCCATTTCAAGACAGTCATTTTTTGAGTAAAGAGTGTAAGCTTGTTTGTGACCTGATCTTATGCCTGGCAGACTCAATGTGTTGCAAGTAGGTTGCCTCCTTCTAAAGTTTTCTGTGCTTGACAATTTTCCATCAACTATGTGTAAAACAGTGGGACAAAGAGCCTTTGTTTGTCCATTTCTCTTATGTGAAATGGCACAACAGTTCCTATGAGGCTTGAGTTACTAATGTTTGTAAAGCTCAAGGTAGTTTCTCCTGGAGGATTTGGAAAGGCTACATTTCTGTCTAGTGTAAACTATCCTGACTTCAACAAATCTATGAACTTAATGAATATCTCCATCTTAAGCCAGTAGCTCCTAACTAATCTTATTAAATTCTTTCCAGACCCAGATCGATACCTGAAATGTACTCTGTCTTGTAATCAATCTGATGAGCCATTGCTATCCATGTTTACAAATCTCTTAATTTTTTTCTTTAGAGTTTTTTTTATTATTTTATTTTAAAATTAAACTTGTTTGGCAAAAGCGGGGTCATGATCTCTGTTTCTCAGTAGCTTTATCATGCCCTTATTAAATATCCTGTACTGAGTGCATTCAGTAATTCAATAATCCTGCCCTGGTGAATAGAACTGGCTACCAGGGTCTTAAAGACCCCACACAAGGGCAAGTCTGGCAGTTTGATGGCTCATGTGTGAAAAGCATCAGACAGACCAGTCTGACAGATGCTGAATTTGTCAGAGATTAAACATGCAATGAAGCATGTGGACATACATGAATTAGAGGAGCATCACATCCCCACTCGTAGCTCATGCAGTCATGCGTCCTCAACAGTTAGTGGTCTGCTTCAGATCCTACTTGAGGGTAGTGTCTACCTCTTGGTGAGGGAAGCTTTTTGACACTTGACTCTTACATCATAGATAATAGCAAGACTTAGAAGTAAGCTGTAAGAACACAAGGAACTGACAGAAAAATATGATTCAGTTTTGTTGCCATTGACCAACGGTTTCATAGCTCACATATTTGAGAGAGCAGAAAGCAGTAATTCACAAACTACAGTTGTGTCTGGGCTCAAAACCACAGCTGGCAGGTCCAGTGTTTGCAACAACTTCCAATTTGAGCAGGAGGCTGGACTACAGACCCTTATAGGTGCCTTCCAACAAACATTTTCAGGAGTCCATGATCCTGCCCAGGAGTCATGTCACATTACAGAATGCACAAATTTTCACATCCTGATGTCACACAAAGGGGTCTAAGGATGGTGTGGTGGTTTGGCAGTCATCTGCCCCCCCACCTTTTGAAATAACCCAGGCTAGAGTCCGACCATCTGGAAGTTCATAAGTGAAGCTTTATATTTACAGCAATGCACAATATCCAAGCAGATATTTACAATGTGTAACAGATATTTACAGATATATACAGTGAAAAGGTAATACAGAGACACCACAGCTCTCCTAGAGATCAAAATCCCCAAGAGGGGTAACCAACCGCCCCTACCACCTTCCCCTCCTTCCCCAATCTTATCTCACCAACTGTTGATGCTGCAGATAGGCAGAGGTGGATCAGCCAGGGGTATTAGTAGTAGGGAAGATGTTAGTAGAATTATTCAGAATCAGCTACAAAAGACACAGACAAAGGAACCATGCAAAGAGCAGCTGCAGCCCAGCAAGGCCTGAAACTGTCTGACTTATCTATGTTTGGGTTACACTTTTAAAACAATTTTTTTTTCTTTCTCAGTAAAGCTCTGGGTGAAGTGACATACTGTGTTTTCCTCTTTCAGCCAATAGTCTAATTTCTCACTCAAATTCTCCAATTAGTTCAAACCAGCACAGATGGGGAGAAGAAAATATTGGATGTGTGCAAAGGGAATTCTGAGACAGCTGGAAACAACACAGTTTGAGTTGGAAGGGACCTTAAAGATCATCCAATGTTGCTTTCTTTTTCTTCATCAGTCTTTAGGGTGCTTCTTTGGAAGTGACTTGGCTAATTGAAGGCATCAAGAAGGAGGAACTGGGGAGATTCACAGCAACAGGGACAACAGCAAGTGCAAGGCAAAGTGGAAACACTGAAATACTGGCTGAAAAGTAAAGCAGTCTGTACTAACTAGAGAGAGTATATAGGCTCCAAAGTTTTCCATGGAAATCTGAAGTTTTACCCATTTAAAGACTGGAAATCACAGACATCTTGAATCTTCAATTTGCACAGCTGAAAATGCAGTTCTTGGAATGGGTGATGAAGTTTTGTTCAACTCTCCACCAAGGCAGGAGGGACTAATGGTGATTCAAGGTTCTATGAGGAAATTCACCCTAACTCCTTTTTTTTTTTAATTTTAATCTTACACAGTTATGGAGAGGTGAGGAAGGAAATGGACCCTTATGTCCCTTCCGTAGAGACTGAAAGTGCTTATCAGCACTTCGTCTAACGATTGAAATTTAGCACAGGCCTAGAATGCTCTTCTGTCTAGTTCAGACCTGCAGCTGACACATGTGCTAGTTTGGCTTGTAGCAACTGTTTAAGAACGTCTTCCTTATCTTGGAGGGCATTTGCATGCCTCAGTATTCCTCTTGCATAAAGAGGAAGGCCTGACCATCCAGCTTGTGTAAATCATTCCACAGCTAGTGTCCTTTTGTAGTAGAATTTTAGACTGTGTCTGGTGACTCAGCCTTGACGAAGAGAGGTAACTTGACCAGCCAGAACTGTGCTGGCCTGCCAGGGGAATGGCTAACTCTGCTCTACAAATTGCTGTTCAGCTGGGCTGCTGCTCCTGTGAGGATGAGAAACCCTTCTTGGCTGATATTTTGCATTCATCTTGGCCACAAGTGTGGGCTCCACTACCAGGGTCATGCAAGCACCTCCATCCCTGCAGTTAAATTTGGAGAGTGTTCTGGATAGTTTGAACATCCCAGTACGGAGCCTGGAACATGCCAGTATGTTTCAGCCTGGAGAAGAGGAGGCTTAAGGGAGGCCTTATTGCTCTCTACAACTACTGAAAGGAGGTTGTAGCCAGGTGGGTGTAGGTCTCATCTCCCAGGCAATCAGTGGCAGAAAAAGAGGACACAGCCTCAAGCTGTGCCAGAGCAGGTTAAGGCTGAACGTTAGGAAGAAGTTCTTCACAGCAGGAGTGGTTGCCCATCGGAATGGGCTGCCCAGGGAGGTGGTGGAGTCACCATCTCTGGAGATGTTTATAAGAAGACTGGATGAGGCACTTAGTGCTACGGTTTAGTTAATTAGAAGGGTTAGGTGATAGGCTGGACTCGATGATCTCAAAGGCGTGGTTAATTCAGTGATTCTGTGTGGAGGAAAAGGAGTAACTCCAGTTCTCCTCTCACCCTTCATTCTCCTGGGAATTAAACATGAGAGTTAAGTGCTTGCTTTTCTGAAGCTGTTATTGGCAACCAATGCAAAACGTCCCTTTTCACTACAAGTAAATGACCTGCTAAGTACAAGCTATAAAAATTCAGGTCATGTCTTCTGTTTCATTAATAAGCTGCTTGACAAAGCCTTTGCCTGCTGGGGCTCTCTGCTGGGGAATGAGAGTAAGAAAACCCTTAAGGATTTCTCACTCTCATTATGAGATAGAAAGGCAAACAGGCTTCTAAAGGAAAGAAGGCTCCCAAAAGACAAGCTGCCTTTGTGTCCTGATCCCATGAGCAACCACAGGAGGAGGGAAGTAATGCCATTTACACAACACAGTCCCAGTAGTGTGGGGTTCAGATGCTTTTATGTTTCACTAATAGCTGGGCCTGTCACAAAAGTCGATAGAAAGGTTTTCCTTGATTGCAACAGGCAGTGGACCAAAAATGTTATTCAGACAAATGTTTGTGAAGCTAAGAAGAAGAGAGAGAAGAGCAGTATGAATTGGAAAGAGAATACAGGGGAGAGACTGAAACGCCTTTTACAAAAAGCATAGAAAAACTTAGGTTGGTAAAGACTGTTAAGACTACTAAGTGCAACTGTTTACCTAACAATGGCAAGTCCACGATTAAACTATGTCCCCAGGTGCCATACCTACAGGTCCTTTAAATGTCACCAGGGACAGTGACACAACCACTTCCCTGGGCATCCTGGTCCAATGCTTTACAATCCTTTTATTGTAGACGTTTTTCATAATATTCAACCTAAACCTCCCATGGCACAACCTGAGGCCTTTTCCTATTTTTGTATTGCTTGTTACCTGGGAAAGGAGACTGACATCCATCTCACTACCTTTTGTGTCATTGTAGAGAGTGGCACAGTCTCCCACTCAGCCTCCTTTCCTTCAAGCTAAACAGCCCTAGTTCCCTCAGCCACTCCTCATGCGACTTGTTCTCTAGAACCTTCACCAGCTTCACTGGCTAGCATGGCCTTTGGGCCAGTAGCATCAAGAATTTACTGATGGTGATTGTTCTTTCCACATAAAACTGTCTCAGGAATCTCCCTGCAGAGAAAAACCAAGGTAGATTCAGAGCATGCATTGCTTCTAGGTGTAACTACAGGGCTTTCTCATAAGGAACATAGGGAGAACAGACCTCCATTCACATTCTTAACTGAGGTTGGACTAACGTAAAACTGGATTCTGGAACCAAAGCTTTTTCCCTGTGTGGGGAAGTTTAGGCTTGAAGTAATTTTTTAAAAAAATAGCTTTTGCTCCTCTTGAGGAGGACACATCTGTATTGTCTGGGCTTGCAGGGTGGTAAATAATGTGCTAGTAGCGAGATCATGCTGCCCTGCTTAGGGCTGACGTTTGGCTTTCCAAATTGAGGTCAGCTCCCGTTGCCCTCCCCTGTACTTCTTCCTCAACTACAAGCTGAAAAAGCAAGTTTCACATGGAGAACATGGGGAAAGAGACACCACAAAGAGATCTGAAATGTAACCTGACATGTTCGTGCTATTCAGAGAGGTATAAATATTTCCTCAAGCCTATGGGTGTTTCCAGGTTTCGCATCTGGTTGTCCTGCTGAATCACTTCTTATCAGAGGTGGGCTTTAAGGATCAGTCTGCTTTGTGCACTTCTCTATGTTGTTCACTACCATGTACCTTGTTCTCCACAGTGCTTTTGCCCAGAATCCCAATGTTTAAAAGCAGCACCATCAGCCTCATTCCGGGGATACTCAGCTTGCAATGAATGCATTAATTCATAGTTTTTATTTTTAAAGCCAGAAGGAATTGCTATGCTGATCTGCTCTGACCTTGAGCATGCAGTGGGCATGGGAGTATTTATAGCTCTGTTTACAGCATTCTACTCTGTATGCACTTCAATAAAGCCAAGTAAAGAGCAAGGTCCCTGCCCCAGTGTAAGTTTGACAGCGACTACAAGCTCAACTGCTTTATTAAGGTATTGCCCTCAGCAAATGGCAGGGCAGACTAGCCCCACAAATTCCAGAACGTGTGGGCAGATTCACCCATGTACAAGACTTGCTGCACATACATCTGAAGCCTGTCTGCAGCAGAAATAAGTCCAAGTGCAAGGACACATATCCAGGAAATCCTGGGTCTGTACTTTGTAGTTTCTTAGCCTCCATGCTGAGCCTGTCTTATATCTTCTCTTCTATGTTCTAATCATATTCATGCAGCCTGGAAGATGCCGAAGGCCACTGGAGAAGGTGGCTAAAATTAGTCTAAAGGATAAAAACTTGTAGAGAGGTTCTGGAGAAAAGCAAGACAGAACCACCAGCAACTGCAGGTGCTATGGCTTTCCCAATAAAATATTTCCATGTGTGTGTGCCTATTTTGTATTTGGAGTTACAGGCTAAAATATAGGGTGCTTCAGGGCACTATGGTGTTGCATATCAGACATGGTGATGAACTGACCTACTCAAACCTCCAGCACTCCGAGAAGATAAGCTCTCTTGTATGCATAGAACAATGCTAGAAGTTACCTTGCTTTCCACTTACTATGTCTTGCCTTCATAACTCACAGCATGAAGCCAGTGTTCAGGTTCCTTGTATTTCTCCTGTGCTCAGTTCTATTGCCTTAGCCCTCGATGTGTGGTGTCCATCCAGAAACGTGATCGTTAACTAAATACATTAACTAGATAGATTAGCTACTTTTGATTCCTGTTTAGTGTCAGATGTATGCAGGTTTAGTGCCCCACAACTGCTTTTGGACTGCCCATATGACATTAGAAGCCCTTATCTCTTTCCAGTAAAATAACAATTGCAGTATTTCTTAGAATAATATTTTCATAGCTAAATTTTGTTAGTGTCCTGATTGACATGTATCCCATCAGGTCTGAATTCCCCCGAGGGCCTTCTTTTATCACCAGACTGTATGTTTAAGTGAACACGTAGCTGACTGTAACATTGTACACACTTCAGATGAAACTCCTAAGGAAAGGAATTGCTTTTTTTTTGGCATGCAGAAATGGCAAACTCAACTAGGGCTAATACTTTGATAGTTAAGAGAATCAGTTATTAATATTTCTGCATGGAGACAGCACAGTGTGGCTGTGTGAACTAGATTTCTAGCTTAGACATAGAAAAAAAAACTTAGAAGCGGAAGCTCTGAGTGGAGAGGTGAACATTCTAGGGATAGAATATATAATAGCAACAATGGATAAGTTAATATAATTTCATTGGAGCATCAAGAGCCTTATGTCTGAAAGCACAGCTTGTACCTTCCCCTTGCTGCTTCTGCTGTGCCCACTGCTATCTTCCCCCCAAGCGCTGCTTTGGCTGCTGCTGCTTTTGCCGCTTCACAACTGCTTGACCCCTTCCCATCCTCCTTAAGTTTTTTTGTTTTTTTTTTTTAATGTAGTACATATACTTCTTATACTATTATATTTTGCTTAAACTATAAGAAATGTAATTTATTTTTTTTCTTGACTTTCAAAAAAAAAAAAGCTTGTTGTAGTGAGTTTACTCTAGTGGAGGAGGTATCTGCTCTACCTGAGTACATTAATTTCGGTGCTTTTCCAAATGTAGGACACAATCTTGGTTTGGAGTTTGTTGTTGTTTTTTGGGGGTTTTTTTTATAAGGAAATTGAGGAAAAAATAATTTGCTTGCTATACTGTGGCTCATTATGGCTTCAGTCTTGACCTTATTGGTTCAGCAATGCTTTACTACTATGGTGCAACATCATGTGTGCTCATTTTTGGTTAAGATGGTTTGGAACTGAGTAAAAGCTGTGTTAACAAAGGTTGGAAAGTTTCTTATGTATGTTTTAACATTTACGAATATAGCTGAGAGTATGCCATATGTTATGCTGGTGTCAAAGACCAAGAGCTACCTGGGAGAGCTGAGTTAGCCAGTGGCTTGCCTAGTATGTTTGAATTTGATGTTTTGGGCTTCTATTGTAGGTGTGATTGTAGTTCGGAGAAGAGAGAAATGCAGGAATAAACAGGCTACGAGTGAGGTCTTTACCTTCTCTGGAGACAGTAGCAGGGAGTCTGCAACCAAAGCAGAGGAGAAAAGGTCACAGCACCGGGCAGCCAGATTGCTTGCAGAGCAGCAAAATGTCCTGCCTCAGAACCTGCCTCAGAATCTCAGAAAAAGTCTTTGGACAGGCTCCTTATCCCACTTACCCAGTAGAGTGAAGTCAAGAAACTACCTGGTTCCCATTAGTACTGAATAGAATGGAGGAAAATAAGGGCAGAAGTGGTGGAACCCCTGCAGGGGTGCAGTCACAGAAGGCTGCATCAGCAGTGACGGATTTGGCTGCAAACAGCTATGGCCAAGTCCCTTGGATGGATAAAGTTGAGGAACTTGTTTGCAAAATATGTGTCAAACGTTTTGGTCAGTAGAAGAGTGCCTGACATTGGCACATCTGCCATGAAAGGGGCTGCTGAGGCAAAGGTTCTCCAGCCTGCAACCAGGGCACCGGAAGTGGTACTGGAGGATGCAGCGGGGTCCTCAGAGGACAAGCCTGCTAATGCCATCGAGCCTGCTAATTCTGCTGCTCCTGCTTTAGCCCCACTAGTTTCTGCCAAACCGGCTGCTGCTGCTGTGGGATAGGTTCCCTCTGCCTCAGTCCCAAATCTACCACCATGTAAGGAACAGAAACAGACAGAAAAAACATATTGAGATGATCCTGTGAAAGGCACCTCCCAGATTAAGATGCATTCTACTCTAAGCAAAGAATTTCAGACAGATGGCAGTGAGTGTTGTGGTAGACCTGAAGGGTCAAAATAGACCTGTGCATGTTCTGGCTTGTCCAGGCATGTTTTTCTGCCTTCCCTGTGTTTTGGGGGAAGAAGCAACTGGTGGGAAAAGGGACAAAACAAATGGTGCCATGAAGTCTGAGCACTCTGGCTTATATAACTTGTTTTTTTCCTGATTGCAACCCATAGTAAACAAAGTGCACGCACTAGCCTCATGCTATGCCTGTGCTGGGCATATGCTCTCCCCCCATATATTATAAGCAAATCTATGCTTTCACTCAAATATGGTGAACTTGGCCTACTGCCACTCTGATTGGATATGCTAATGTCCAAAAGGGCCAAATCAATCGCAGGCATTGATACTAAAAGCAGATAAACAGATAACAGAGCATGGTTTTGCCATGCTTCTGCTATGACTTTGTTATTATTCTGTGTTCTTCATCTTTGCCTGTAATGCCTTTTAATTGTTATATAGCTATATAAACTATATTCCACCCTGGGACCATTAAGTCTTTCCAGAAGCAACTTGAATAGTCTTCATGCAATTAGCAGCATGAGATACAGATCCACTGAGATACATCGCAAGACGTCTGCCTGCACCTGCTGGAGCAGCCTGCATCTCCTGAAGACGAGCAAGCCTAGAGGTACGCAGGTTGTTGAAAAGCCAGAAACAGGTCAGAAAACCATCTGCACCCCCTCTTCTTCCTGCAGTCTGTGGAGCCTGGGGTGAATATCAAGTCTCAGCCACAGCCACAGCCCGCAGCAGCAGCCAGCAGCCAGACCAGCCAGAAACCCTGCAAGTGTTCTGGGGACTTCCAATTTATTGACAACCCTGCAAGACGGGAGAAGTTGTGAGTAAAATCTAACCTTTGCATATTACCTAAATTCTGCCCTAAGCAGAAAGGGGTCCTGAATTCCATCTAGTGGCCAAGTGGTACTAATGACCGCAAGAGATCTTCCAGTACTAATTAATAGTTAAAACTGAATTGATTGCTTAGATACTTCTAGATCTAGACATTTATGTAATCATTCCATAAATGCTACAGTTGAACCTGTTCAATATTAAAAATAAGTGGTCAGGGGTGGGAAAAGTTTGGATATAGAAAATTAATAAACAATATTAATATTGTAAAATCGTATTGCATTAATTAACAATCCCTTCCATAACAGTGAGCAAGAAGATTTGAATGGAAGACTTAAGGTCTCCGTTTCTTCAGTTAAAACAAGGAAAGAATTGGCAGCTAGTTTTGGGGGCCAAGATAGCTCAGATGATGATGGGAATAAACCAAAGCAGGGTAATCCCAAGGAGGGAACTATTAGGGACCCTTTTGCTGCTGTTAAAGGCTTTTAGAAGTTTGCACAACTCATGAAGCAAGGGCAGGAGGATCCAGGAGAGGGTACATCTACTGGTGTGAAAGCTAGTACCCCTGTAGGTAAAAGGAATGGAAAGGTGGAAAGGCTATTGCTAAGCGAAAATATACTCAGGAAACAGATGATAGTGATGATGATGAAGAGAGAGCCCCATTACCAAGGAAGGAGGTCAGGCATATTAGACAAGATTATGCCCAGAAAGAGAGAGAACTGTTAATGAGTTGGTTAAACAGATGTTGGGATGGAGGTATGGATACTGTACAAATAAATCCCTAGACAGTGAGGCAGTTGGGAGTTTTTTCAAGAGACAATGGCATAGGTAAGCATTTAGGACACCTTGGGGGCAATTCTAACCTCTGGTCATTGACAGTGTTGTAATGAGCTTACTCTAGAGGGGGAGGGATCTGCTCTAATCCAGCACACATGGCCACCAAGGCCCTTCAACTGTGAATCTTGCTCTTGGGCAAAGTATATGCAGTCATCTCTAATCTGCTCCATCTCTCCACAAGCAGCTCACCCAGCAGTGTGAACAAATTGCCTGGAAATGTCGTCATTGGGCTTCAGCCGGCACTGTATCTCCTTCTGTCTGGGTCATTGACTTCCTCATCTCCTCTGCCTTAAAACTCACATCATATATTAATTTGCAGCTCTCCAGTATTGAAGCAGATGCACTGTGTCTTCCTCGCTCAGCACCAGAAGATTTCTGAAGTGTCCTTTACTGCTGCTCTTATGAAGACCTCCTGAATGTGTCTCAAGTGGCCTCCTTGCCTGCTACGTAACAGCATGTGCTCTGCCAGCTTTTGCTTCATCACAAGAGAACTTAGAGCTGTTCTGCTTTCGGAAATTGGGTAAGATTTGTCCTCCTTCCTACAGTGACTCAGTGTGCTGGAGAAATTACTTCTGTCTTGTACGAGCAACTACCACAGAGCTGTCAGAGCTGTGCCAGCCTCTGCTAGCCACCAGCTGCCCTCTGGAGAGCCCCTTTGCCAGCAAGGAACTGGGGCTGCTCCACACTCTGGCCTTATGATTGCTAAATATAGAGTCCATTGATAACTAACATAAATGCATGAAGGACACAAGAAACAACAGTTGTTGCAAAGCTTTTTTAGCTAATACAGTCTTTTCCTCTGTTCTCTTCTCCATGTTCATTATCCTTTGAATTTTTAGTAGATATCTCTGCATACCAAGTTCATACTCAGTTGTCATTGTAGGAGTATTCAGGATCAGGCTTTAAATTCAGCCCAGAGAAATTATTCTGTAAAAGATAAAGTCTTGTCTGGCTACTCACTGATGCTCTGCTTGAACTGGTTGAAGTCTATTCTAAGTCCTGGCCTGCTATCATTGATTAATCACCAGGTATCATTCAGATCCTAGATGAGTTGGCTCAGCTGAAGCCTCAAACTTTGCCTACTGTGGGTTTACATAGCTATTCCCAAGGATCTACTCTAGCTGGCATTATCTTCCCTTGTGTTTTAATAAGAGTAATGAAGTCCTACCTTTCCTCAATACTTGTAAACTGAGTGCATCTGACATGGAAATCATTACAAGATGGTGAGGCCTAAAATTTGAGGTCCTTATTGCTAAATTAATGGTGATCTTAATGGGAATAATTTCATTCAAAGGAAGTGTCAGATTAAAATGGGTTTGTTTCCTTAGGGAAGTGTTCTTTTATAAAGCTCTTCTGATCTTCTTTCTAGAAACCAGATTGGCAGTCTTTGTTTCACAGCCAAATTGCTCATGCTAGGCCTAGAAAATGTCCAGAAAAATATATCTAGAAGATCCTCTGTTATGACTAACCTGGAGGGGGGAAGTATTCCATGCATCTTTCCTGAAACAGTGGCAAGCTGATCTCTTGTTCTAGCAGAGGAAAAAAAAAATCTCTCAATCTTGGAACTGATGTTCACAGTATGTGCTCAGGGTGAGTCACATGAAAGGCAATTTGAGATAAGCACAGGCTCCTGCACGAAAACTACTGATTTTAATCTCTCTACCCATGCTTACAGGGCCTTTGCTGCAGAAATAAAAGTACTGTGCTTCCTGGTAATGTCTTCTTGTTAAAAGATGCAGCACCACCAGCAGCTCTGAGCTTTCTGTCTATGCCCTCTCTGTGTTTTCTATGTATAAAGCCGCTGGGGAAGATTTTTGCTTATGATCTGTTTATAGAGGGTTCTGCACGGTCAGCTTGTCTCAGCCCTCTTGTAGCTGTTACAACCACACTATAACCTCTCTTTAGCCACACCGGCTCTTCAGCAGCTACACTGAACTTTTATTAGGTTTATGCAGTTGCATGTGAATATCACTAGATGTCCTCTACGGCTAAGCAGCTTCATCATAGCCTGTGCCAAGCACCACACAGAANCATTGTTTCTAGCTCATAGAAGCACAGCAATATTCCTCATCCACAGCCTGAAAGTAGTGATCTGCTACCTCTGATTCGACTTAAAGCTATTGTATTGATTTCATGCAGATTTGGAGGCATGTCTTAGGAGCACCTCAAATTTTGCCTTTGCAACTCATTTGAGACTGAACTATTAGGCAGGGCTCAGGTTTTGTTCTTGTGCTCTTCTCCAAATTCTATACCAAGGATCAAGGCTGTGGTGTCTCCCCTGCAGCGAGATCTAATCAGGTGCAAGATGATACATTCATGCATCTCTGCAGGTTGCAGCTGGTACAGCTCCCTGCTCCAGCACAGCCCAGCTGCCCTCCAGGCAGTGACGCCAGCAGCGTCCTGGGTTAGTTCATGGCAGGGACACCATGTGCCCTCGGACCCCATCTCCAGCCTCTGCCTCCTCTGCAGTAATCCCTTATCCTGGACTATACGGCACTGGCAGTAACTTCTACAGACAAAAGTCTTGCTCACTGCACTGTTCCTGAAGAGAAAACGTTACACTTTTTTTTTCCAGCAAAACAGCCCCTGCCTTGCTGGCATGCTGTGCAAGCCCCAGTGCTGGCAGCTGCCCACTGAAGACTTTGGCTTGCATGCAACATGCCAGGGGCAGTAAGCAGAGTGCCAAAAGGCAGCTGCCAACAAAAAAAGCCAAAAGGCTCGTGCTGCGTTAATAAACAGTCACGTTCATCTAGCCTTAATACGAAAATATTATGATATATATTGTGTCCTCCAAATTAGAGACAGTTTCCTTGAAGTCTAGTCTGACCTGAGCAGCTCAGAAACTGTATGGTCACTTTAATCCATTAAGTGAAGCTGAAACAGACTGGAAATATCATGTGCTTAAAGCTGTATGGAGGGAAATGGTGGCTGAAATTTTAAGGCACTTTTTTTTCTTTTAGATTTGTATTAAGTTCCACAGTTGGAAGCGTTGCCTGTCCTGCACTTTCATTACCCTGGGGAGGGCTGGTAAACTGGGGGATTCTTTGTGCCACCACCCCTGCTGTGAAACTGATCCTGAAGTTTTGTCTGAGGGCTCCTTGGGGTGACTCAGCAGGATACAAAAAAGCACTTAAATAGGAGTTGTATTCTGTAAGTGCTCAACCACAGCAGCAATTCCCGTTTAGCAATGTTGTTAAATGATTCGTACCACAAGAAATGTAATGATGCTCGACATAGTGGCTGGAATTGGAAGGAATTTTTTCCTTTCCTTTTTACTTTCTTATGGGCAGGAAGGCTACTGAGAAATGCTCTGGAGATCCAACCTGCAGGAGACAGGCCATGGGCTTTTCCTCTTCAAATGTTACAGACTTTGTTATGGAAAGCAACGGAAGTTATCAATATTGGGTGTCTGAATGTTTGTCTTGGTTTGGAAGTATACAGCATTTTCCACAGATGCAGAAACATACCTGCTCTGAAGGATGATCTCTTCAAGCATCCAGCTTTGTACTTGGACACCTTTAAAGATCTAACCTGAAATCTATATCGGATCTAAACCAGTCCCAGGCCTGGTGTGTCCTCAGCATTCAGTGACCTGCCTGGATGTGTTCCTGTGTGATCTGCTATCATGCTCTGGCAGGGGGTTGGACTATATGATCTTTTGAGGTCCTTTCTAGCCCCTAACCTTCTGTGATGCTGTGACAGCATTTCCTCACCTTTGAGTGTATATTAACAATCTGCTGTGTTTTCCCACTCACTAATGAGTACCATTTACCAGCAGCTTTGCCACCATTGCCCTTGTTTGTGGGAAGATGTACTGATAGCAAAAAAAAAATAATTAAAAAAACAATAAACACAAACAAACAAAAAAACCCCCACAAAACCAAAAAGGCAGATTCCTCATAGCCAGCTGTACTTCATAGTACATAGCCAGCTTCATTGCTGTACTATACAAGTAGACAAGGTCTACTCTCGGGAATCTAATGAGACCATTTTGTCCCAGAAGGAAAATTCACAGCCAACAGAGGAGCTGAGTTTTGCACCAAATTGTGTTACTTCAGTTGACAAATGTATGTCTTACGAGTTTGGCTGTTGATTTATGTGAACAAAACATCTCAGTCCTGCAGTTAGGTTGGGAAAGCTTGTAAGGCTTCTCCTGTACATTTCCCGTATCTCGAGACAGAGGTTAGAAAAGAATTTGTGGGGTCATCCAGCACAGGCATTACAGCCAGGTGTGCTGTGGTCGCTTGCTGTGGGTCTGCACCCTCTCACCTCCTCCACACTGCTGGACCAATGCAGATTTTGAGGCAGACTCTTGTATGTTGTTTGTAAAATGGCAGTGTGCTCCTCTGCTTCTTATGTGGTAAAGACAGCATGGAGGCTCTCTGTTTTATGCAGGCCACAGTGCAGTGCCAGGATGGGTAAGATGTTTTCAGGGAGTACTGGGGCCTACATAATGCTGATTTGTCACAGGAGGGGAGCTGGGGCTGTTCACTTGCCTGTAAGAATCAATCTGAGTCATATACATCTGCTTTGCAAATGAGTGCAGAGATGGGGATGACCCAGCAAGGAAAACTAGCAGGTGCCTAAATGTTGCACCTTCAGAGCCTCTGGGTGTTTGGCATTTGCCTGTGCACCCTGCAGGATTCTGCCAAAGATGCTCCCATGATAGGACTCAGGGCACAGGTAGATGAACCCATCCTTAACTGACACGGATCGTTCTCACCTAGCTATTGCCAGCATCCTCTGAGAGAGTGGTGCATGCAAATAAATGAGTGTATGCACAAAGCCAGACTCCTCCTGTCAGCTGCAAGGGGAAGGTGCGAGGTGGCAAAGGAGATTTCAGGTGAGGTAAGAAGCACTGCTTTGGGTTTGCCTCCCAGTGCCAAGGGCACGAAGGAGAGGTGGAAAAAGTAACCACTGTCCATGTATTCCCTGAAGTCTCATTTAGGATGAGCCCTGGAACCTTAAACACGAATTGTATTATTGTGATAAAAGTCAGTAAGGCTTCCTCGTAATGAACAGATGTATGAACATATCTATCATTCTCGTAGATATCTATCTATCATTCCTCGTAATGAACAGAATGTATGAACAGATCTATCTCTCTGTGTGTGCGTGCAAATATAGCAGCTAGTTTTCAATGGCACAGTGTGTGCCATGTCCGTGTGTCATCAGCCGCATTCATACAACCCCGTGCCCCTCTGGTGCTTGCCTATCCATCAAGCCGCTCCCGCAAAGCAGCGGCGGTTTGCTCTCCAACTCATCCTCCTCGCTCGCTGGTGGCCGCACAGAACCCTCGGCCCGGAGGCTCGGTCCGCTCCCTTTCAACCACAATTCCCGCGAGGTCCGGGGTGCTGGGAGGGGTAAGGCGAGGCACTGGCTGCGCGCCCGAGCGGCTTAAGGTGCCGCTGTCGGCTGCGACGGTCCACCTTAACGCGGCGGCGGGCTGCGGCGGCGGACGGGCCCATTGCCGCGCCGGGGGTCGGCGGGCCCCGGGTCCCAGGGGAGCCGC